>JBCEWC010003580.1:0-29825 GCA_038996855.1 Solanum aculeatissimum
TGAATAATTCTTATTTTCTTTATATTTTAATTTTTCATAAATCATTTTTTACTTTAACAAACTTAAAAATAGAAGTTTTATTTTAAAATTAAATAAGAAGAAAGTTTATTTTAATTGCATACCATGAGCACATAAAAATATTTAAGTTATATAAGATGAAAATTTTATTTTAAAAAAAAATATTGAATAACTAAAGCTAGCAAAGAAAATACATTTAAAAAAAAAAACTAGTAAAGTAAAAGTTATTTTTGTAAACAAATAACAATTCTTAAAATTTATACAACAAACCAAACACTCAATAAAAAATAATCTCAATATAACTTATCCCAACATAACTTATCCCAACATAACTTATTTCATCATAACTCTTATTCAAACCAAACGACCCCTAAGTATTAATAAACTATTTCTTGGTTTCAAATTGAACAAATAATGTACATGTATACTACTATATATTTTTAATATAATGGACAAATAAAAACAAAATAAAGAATACTCTTATTTGTATTTAGTTTATTTGATTATATTAATTTGTTGCTGCACAATCTTATCTTCTTCTTGTATTTCCAAAGCACCGATTTATGTCACAATTTCGTTTTTGTTGAATTCAACTGTGTCAAATCCAATTCACTTTCAAGTCCATGACGTTTCTTGATGATGTTGGAAATTAAAAAAGATAACTAATGACAATAACAGATTTGAATCAAATATTTGCAAATATTCTTACAAAGGTAGTACTATTAGAAAAAAAATTATATATATTCCATGATGTAATTGACAAGTTGATGAGCATGGTAGATATTTATGTAATGACTTGGTGGAAAGTATTCACTTCGTTTGGTTGATCATATATTATCCCAGTATAATTAATTTCAAAATAAATTAGTCTGAGATAAGTTGATCAATCAAAATAAATTCTTTTTCAAACATAGTTCTTTCAAAACATACGATTTTCTGAACATATATCATGTTGATATATCGTTTACGCATATCAACATATATAACATAATGTGCAATACGTTTTTACAAGTATTGTATTGAATTATTGTCGGCAAGTTACATGGACTTTTTCATCCTCCATTATTGATGAAGAGCTATTATTATTGTTATTATTAAAACCATTTGTTAACAGTACATTGTTAAGTGGTGCGTTAGTAGGAGACAGACGTGAAGCACTCCAAAACTATCTATTTTTAGTACTAAAGGAAAGAGTAAATGACAGACAAGTATTTACAATGTCAATCCAATAAAGATATGTTTGGTTTTAATAACCTCTTACTCCGTACCTACATGCATGTTGATATTTGTACTCAAGTACTAACAAAGTTGAATATATCACCCTTGTTTAACTTTGTCAATAAATTCTATTTAAATATATAAATTATCACTTATATTATTTAACATCTGAACACATGATAAAACGTGTGTTTCTACTAGACATTTTAAATTAATATGTTGAAAAAAAGTTTTATTATATAGATATAAGTGAATCATATAAAATATATCTCATTCTTTAATTATAAACCTCACTAGCGGAGGAATCTTAGTGACTCAGTTGATTGACTACCTAAACTATCACTTTGTTGGTGAGAGTTCGATTCCCCACATTGTAACCCCCCCTCCCCATTTCCCCTTCCCCGACTCTCAATTTAAAAAAAAAAAACTCACCAACAATTGAAACACATGCATAGGGTCATGCATATAATTAAAGAAAATGACGTATTTTAAGTGGTCAGCCTAATTAAGTAGTGTGCGCTTGATCATCGTATTCATGATCTACAAATATCATTTCATGACCTGAAGATTTGATTTATGTTTATCATGCTCCGAGGGAGTCATAGCCTAAAGGCATCATTTTATGACCTGCTGACACTATTTCATGATCCAAAGATTCATTTTTCGTGTCATACCTAAGACATCACGCAAAAACTTTTTTGAAATTTTAAGTTATACACATCTGATAAAAACGCTTTACAACATATTTGAATATCTAATCGAAACGTATTTTAATTTAAATATCTAAATTAAATTTACCGATAAGTCTAAGGCTTTGTCTATATTTTTTTTAGCAAAATATTAGTGGAGGATGATTGATGGGTGTGATATTGACTGAGCACACAAAGTGTCAAATGTGTCCTTAAAAAGATTAGGTCGATCTTGATTATCATGACTCTGTTTTAATTTCCTAACAGAATTACTATTCATCAAATATACAAAATGACAACACTAGTCCCTTTTATATTTGGTGGTTGGTCCAAATTAATCCTATAACTTATATACTTGAGCAACTTAACACCTATGAATTTCATCATTATATTAAATACACACAACAACGTTTTATCTTTTGACGGAATTAGTTCTTGAAAAACACACATAAAACATTAATTAAACTGAAGAAATCATTAAAATGGATTTCTATATATTCATTTTCCCAAATTTTTGCCTTAAGAAAAACCCTAAGTAGTTTGAACCTTCAACGGCAAAGACGAAGTCAGAATTTAAAGTGTATGAACTCAAAATTTTAATTCGTTCAATGGATTACGTTTTAAATAATAATAATTCGTACATATTCAATATATGAATTTCTTGCTACAAATTTAGAATTTGAATCATAACTATTGAGTTCGATCGAATCCATAACCAACACATTAGCACTGCCCCTGTTTAGTAGCATACAATAATGAACGTTTAGTCATGTTTCATTGTGAATTTTGAAAAATATACTACTACTAGTTTTTATTTTTAACCAAAAAAAATAATATTTGAAAAATTATGTTTTATCTGAGTACAATTACGAATTATTTTTTACTTTCTATGAATAATTTGGAACGAAAACATTCTTTTATTATTTTTTAAATTCTTAAATTTTTAAAATTCAACTCCTAGGAAAATGAAAATTTTTCATGGCCAATGTTTGGTTTCCAAAAGTGGTTCTTCAGTTTAAATTGCCACTAAATTTCACACAAACTAACTCCGTCAAATATAACCACCGTCATGATTTTTAATACATCATAAAAACCAAAAAGTGCTAAAACTGAGTCAAAGAAAAAGTAAAGTGGCTAAAAAGGTTCAAATGTCCTTTGTGAGGATCATTATAGACCAACCATGATAAATAAGGGGCTATTATTGCTATTTTCTCTCTATAATTACCCAGACATATCTAATGAGACATTCACAACGAAGTTTACATAAATAATTGCATGTGTGAAAAGGATAAGGCACGCTAGCCGCACTAACTAGCCAAATAATTGTCCTTTGTTTACCGGTACACAAATTTTTATCGGTATAATTTAACTTGTTATAATAAATTATTTAATTTAAATTAATAATTAGTTTTTATATATTTAGGTTTCATAATTTCAAATCTTATCATTCCACAACTTAAATGCTTTTTGTATTTCAATTATAACGTGTCTAAATACCTTGTACCAAAAAAATGAAATGAAATATAAAATAATAAATAAATAAATAACACGTTTAATAGTACAGCTTATGGGCTATTTTTGGAGGTCCGTGAATTAGGAAGAAAGCATCCTACCTAATTAAAAGATCTATTTCAGTCTATTTTAAAAACTATCACTTTCTATATTTTGTACTAGAGTACTAATTATTTTTTTGATTTAATATTTTATATGATACGTTTAAGTGCATGAAGTTCTATTTTTTTTATATAACAATTCAATAATCTCTCTTACTTTTAAAATTTTTATATCCAATCAAATTAGAACACATCAAATAAAAAAATGAGAGAGAGTTAGATCTACCTATTATTATAACATAATAATATGAAAAATGTTTTTTTTTTATAATTACTAAAGAAAAATCTAATTATATAACAATATACTTTACTATAATGATTACAAAATTAATTTTAATAATATTTTATTACGATGTTTATAAAGAATTTTGAAATATAATATGAAGAATGATGGAAGAGGATCCAAATGATGTATAGAAGTGGCCAAAAAATAAAGGTTGGAGAAATGGGGACAGAATTTGGCTGTCGGCAAAGGGGAAGCGACCTTCTCCTTATCCTTTGTAATTATTGATTCTTACAATTATTGGAAAATATTATGAAAACTTTATTATAAAAATTCAAACGGTACGAAATAATAAGTAGTTTTTTTAATCAAGTTTATGATGAAAATGGTGGAGAAAGTATATACGTACATATCTATACATTTGTCATTGTGTATTAATATCTCTTGTATGTACGTAGACGCATTAAAGTACATATAGGTACATTGAATACACAATCATACAAATAAAGGTTTGTATACACATATTTTACTCAGGCACAAAGTTAGATGATCAGTTACGAGTTCAATTAATTCAATAATTGTGATATATATCTAGTGAAATTCTACAAGTGGGGTATGGAGAGTGTAGAATGTACACAAATTTTATCACTACTTCAAAGGCAGAGACACTATTTTCTAGAAACCCTCGTCTCAAAAACCCATAGGCAAAATAAATTAGATATGAAAAAAAGGAAGGGAAAAGACAAGAAAACTGGAAGAACAACTAATAACGAAAAACATGATAGCGTGTAAATACGATAAAAAATTAACATATATATGACGAATAATAACAATACAGAATATAAAAATACGACTAATCCTACTACCCTACTATACCCCAAGTCCAAAACATCAACCTAATCCTACTTATCTATTAACTTGCTACTCTAACTCGCGACCTCCCCTTCTTTATATCTAAGATCATATTCTTGGTGAGATCAAGTTTCGCCATATGTTGTCTAATCACCTCCTCCAAATACTTCCTCGGTCTACCTCTATTCCTTCGTATAACTCCTAAATCCATATTCATTATATTATTTTTAAATACTTAATAATATTTATATAATTTACTATTTTATATCTATTTAATTTTTATTATATTAAATATATTTTTCCCTCACAAGAAGGATGATGAATATAAGGGACCATGGTGGGTGGAGTGGGACACACGTGGCCATAAAGAGCACCACAGCAAGGGCTTAGTTGACATGTCTACATCAAACCACAGTACATCATTCTTTCTTCTTTTCCCAAGGAAATAAATATTCTTTATTTTTTTATTTAATATTTGAGTATTTATTTTAAATTTACATTACGTAGTATTTTATTTAAGAAAAATATTTTGTACTAAAATGGTCCAATAAAATGAACTTGTTATCTTTCTAGGGCTTTTTTTAATGTAACAATTGCAACATCTTACTGTTATCATGATATTTATTTTGAACTTCTAACTAAATAATCTTTCCAATATTTTGATTAGGTTTCAAAATAATAATTCTATAAAAATTAAATTATATAAATCTTAGTAATATTCTTACCATGTCACTCCCTCCCTATGTGTAGAATAGGGAAATTAAATTTACGGTGATCGTGTAATTTGAGAAAAAATTGTCTAATGTTGTGGAATTTTTTTCTTCATTTTTTAACATAGTGTCATCTTATATTTAAGGTTAAACATCTAGTGATTGAATAATTATAATTATAATATGTGACGACTATTTTGATGCGGAGCGATCATGTTATTCCATCTGTCATATTTTATATGATATTTTTTTTGTTTCGTCCTAAAAAGAATATAATCTTTATTTAATTAGAAATAATTTAATATTAAAATTCTGCTTTTATACTCAATAAAATAATTATCAGCCACACAAATATCAAAGAATAATTTTACACCACATATTTTTTTAAAAATTATTATTTTTAAATATTATACAAATTTTTTTTTATATATAGAATAAGACGGAGAAAGTACTATTTTACTTTTGGTTATTTAAATTATTTCCCCAAGGAAAATGAAGGACTTTATTTATTGAAGGAATCATCAACTCATATTCATTGGATTGAGCTTTGAGGGCCTTTATTTATTGTTTTTAGATAGAGATCATTATTAAGTAGACAATTCATGACTCTCCCAATAATAACTTAGTTAGTGTTTATTCATAAATTTTTAAATATTTTCAATAAATTTTGATGAAGTTTCATCGAATATTTGGTCTCAATTTTTCTTAAAAAATGTTTAATCATAGAAAAAAATATAATTTATATTCATAAAATATAAAAATTATTTAAAATATTTATAAATTTAAATTATCATTCTATGATGAACATATTTTGTTCAAAATAACATTATAATATAATTGAAAATAATCAACAAAGAAAAAAAACAATATGAGCAATATAAATACATTAATTGCATACTTAAATTTGTGATTGATTCAGTCAAAGTTATAATCCATTAAAATTAAATTATTTTTTTCGCAATCTTGACACTCAAATTATAATTTAAATATTTTTAGAGGAGGTAGATAAATATTGATTTAAATAAATAAATGATCACTATTTATTTTATTAAAATATAAAAATTTCAAATAATTTTTAAATATATAAAACTTTTCAAATACTATTTCAAAGTTCTCAAATACTAATTTCTTTTGTGATATAAACTTAAAAATTCTTCAAATATATTTGCTTAGCTTTATAACCAAACATCACTTCTCAATTTTTTAAAAATATTTCCCAATTTTTTCTAAAAAAAAAAAAAGAAAGTCAAACAACAACTTAGTTTAGGTACGACAATAATTGAATTTTAAATGGAAATTTGGAACTATGTAAAAAGTTCTGATCATCCAACTTTAAACATGCAACCAACAACTTTTCAAAATCTGAATTTCTTTTTTTACATCTTTCAAAATTTTGAACCAAATGACACCTTTATTATTTATTAAAATTGTCATATTAGTAGTATCTTTGGTTTTTTCTTTAGATCACAATTTTTAAAAAAATAAAAAAAATTGTAAATATCGTGTCAAATCAAAGAGTGTTACGATGATGGGAGTAATTTTTAAATTTTTATGTCTTTTTTAAGTTTGAAGTATGCTCCCTTTCATTTTATATTGATGCGTATTTTTTTTAATCAAGTGTCTTTCGAAGATAGTTTCTCAATCTCCAAAAGATGAAAGTAAGATTTTGTATACTATGTCTTCCTCAAATCTACAGTAAAATTATTGAGTATATTGTTGTTGATATGCTGTAAGATTTTTATAGCTATAAAAATATGAAATTAACAATAAAATGAGATATTTAAAATTAATTATTTTAAAATTTAAAATAAATTTCCTTCCTCTTATTTTACATGTCACTTTTTCACTTGATATATATATATATTTTTTTTAAAAAGACAATTTGAAGGTAAAACACTCTCTAATAAGGATGAATTCGTATCCAAGGGGACTCGAACCCGATATCTCTATCTCTAGTTAAGGATGAAGGAATACTTAACACTCCACCATAACTTTTGTTGGTCATAAAAATTGCTCTAGTAAGATGAAAATGTCAAATGAAATGCAACTAAAATATTCACTGACTACTATGTGATACGATGGATTGTATTTGAGTTTTTTATATGAAAAAATCTTTGATACTAAGTATGTTTTTCTAAATGGGGTCTGATGCGTCACTAATTTAAAATAATTAGGGTTCAATATGAATATCAAACATAGTATAAAAAAATAAAAATAAAATATTCACTAATTTAATAATTTTGATGTTGAATTTAATAAAGCCTGCCATTTCGTATAGCTCGAGTTGTCTTCTCGGTAGGGCTGTCCTACGGATTTTTTTAGGTCTACCGAAAGTTGCACCTCACGCGCCTCCGTATTTCACAGCTCATCCTTTTTCTTCTTATGTTATATCACTCTCTCTGTTTACTTTTATTTCCATGATTCTTTTTTTTCAAAAAATAAATTTATTAGTTTTAAATTAAATTAATTTAATATTTTAAAATAAATTTTAGAAATATTCAATCTATGAGACAAACATTACAAGTAATATTTTTTCATATTAATTTAATAAAAAATACATTTTTAAATATTAATTAAAATTTATGTTGTGCGATTCAAAAAATAGTGATAATTATAAAGGGACAGAGGAAATATTGTTAAATTTGTAATTAGGAATGGAGGGAATAATTGTTAAATTTGTAATTGACAAACTTATTAAGAAATAAATTATTATTTTACCATATTACTCTTGTTTATTGATATTTAGTAGTATTAAAAATAACTTGAATAATAGATAATTAATGTTAAGAATAAAATATTTATTTTTTTATTTTTTTTAAAGTGACAAATAAAATTGAATATTTATTTTTAAAATAATTAACAAGTAAAATTGAACAAAAAAAAAATTTGTGGACCTAAAAAATGGTACTCCTTTCTATTAATATCTCTCTCTTGATAATATTTTAATTTTTCACGTGATATGTTTAAAACTATAAAATAAATAATATTTTCGTATAATAAAGTCTTTACTTTCCTAAACTTCGAGTCAATAAGACAAACAAATTGAAATGAAGAAAGTTGGGTCTTGGCTTAAAAAAAGTAATCTATAATAATTATCACTTTAGAAATTTAAAATTAATAATATCTTTTTTGTTATATCCTTAATATTAAAAATATCATTTTTGTTAATATTGCTTTATTTTCTAAAATATTTAATAAATAAATAAATAAGAATAGTAATTATATCTTGTATTACTAATATTTTTTTTAATTATGTGAATAAATTTAAACAACGATTAAAATGAAATCGATGGAATATTAGTTAGGCATTTAAATATCTTTTTGATTGTGTGGTCAGGGAGAACTGCCAAATAGAATATACAATTTCAAATCGGTAGGAAAAAAATATATGATAGAGAATGACATTTGCTACTTTTAAAATTTAAAGACACAGCTTTTTTTTTTTCAGTAACAATTACTACACATATTCGATAATAATAATAATAATATAATTTCGCAAGTATAATTTAAGGAGGATAATATATACGTAATGATGGAGACATGGACCTAATCGTATAAAAGGAGGCTATGCATAATGAGCCATTAATTTGGATATATTATTTCCTCCTGATTGATATATAGAAATCGCAAAAAAATAAAAATAAATTATTCATACGATACTAATCTTAAAATATTTTTAATAATAATAATAATAAATTTATTATAATTTCACAAGTAAAGAATATTAAAATATTTAAAAGACGCAAAAAGTGAAAAGTTGAAAAATCTTATATTTATATATGATAATTGATTTGTCACACGTTATTTTACTCTATTCTGTTTCAATGTATATGTTCTTGAAGATAAGGTATACATGTACGTCCTAAAAAATTATGGGCACCTTCAAGATATTTTACAATGACTATTTGTACCAAGTACAATGAATATGCAACTCAAAATTAATAAACTTCTCTTTCAAATTAATTAATAGAAGAAAATTGAAATAAAGTTTCAAACCCTGCCAAAGTGATAAATTGTTGATTTATTGTATATGTTATTTGAGAAATATATGTAAATAAACTTGTAGACATCGAAATTTAGTAATACTCTATAAGATGAGTTCTATTTTAGTTAGAGTTTCTTAGAAGCTTTCTTGGAGGCTACTCTACCCTAAACCTTAATCCATGCCTATATAAAAGGAATTATATTCTCTTGAAAAATGATCTAAAATAATCCAGAGATCAAAAGATCTAAAATATCCCCTAAATCTAGGGATATTCATAAAAAGATCAAAATATGTGAGATTCTTTTTGATAATCAAATACTTCAAGAAATACACCACTAACGGTTCTGGAGGAACAGATTTATACTCACATCGTTTATCAATAAAATTTTGTTTCTTCATATTGTAATTTATATTGTATCACATTAAAATTTGTTGTAAACAAAACCAATATACCAACCATCAAGTGGTCGATTTAATTTCTCTAAAAACTTATTCATAAATATTGTTTCACTTAATCAAGATTAATTAAATTATACCAATAAGGGTTGTGATGTAGTGGTGGGACTGTTTCACCCTTAACCAGAGATCTCGGGTTCTAGCTCTAATAATGAAAAAACTCTTGTTGAAAGCAACACTCCCGAATATCGAAAAAATTTAATTAAATTATAATCTTTACCTCATGAAATCATTTTATAATTAAGTCGATTTAATCTTGTGAGGATAATACCCATAATTTCCTCAATCCTTAATTATAATTGAAATTGATATGACAAAAAGTTACAACTATATGAATTTTTTTATTTTAACAAATTAGCAAAGCTGTACTCAAATAGTCATCATTATTAACAAAAAATAATTTTTTTATTCTTTCATTTTCAATTTGTCTGTACATTATACATAATATTTAAGGCATGATATGATGAAGAAAAGATTTCCGCCCAACTTTTTTGACAATGAGTGAGCAAATATTTAATGAATCATAATTATTGAATATCAACCATATATTGGATGGTGAAAATAATTTTAGGTAAATCTAGGTTGGTCAGTGTAGTTTTAAAGAATATTTTTCTTAAGAAAATTCATTAGAGGGACCACTATTTTATAATATATAGAATGTGATGGTCAATTTACATGAAAATCTCTTACTATATTCAATAATCTGATATAGTTGAACCAACTATTAATAAATATATCATAAATGTAACCTAAACCCTCAACATCTTTTACCATGTGGAAACTAACAAATTGACAACTTGAACTAGGAAATGACTATAAAATACACTTTTTTTTTTTTTGGTGTGTGTCTAAGGATGTCATGTGCTTAGAGAGTTTTAAATATAAATTATTCAATTAATCTAAGATTTTTATGTTTATCTTAGATGCTAGAGATATATATCTAATTATAAAATGTTGTCAACTAGCCTAAAGTAATTCTTTTATTATAGTATAAGGTCATCTAGATTGAGAAATCATCACGTTACAACTTTCATTCTTTTGACCAACAATGCCTTTTGAAAGTATTAGTCAAAGACAAAACTAGCTAACATATATGTAGATTAAAAGGAAAAAAGGTTTCCTTAATTTAAAATAAGAAATGTAGTAATTCATGGCTTAACAATCAAAAGTTAATTTTGAGGAGGGTGATGCATACACAAAACTTTATCTCCACCTTATGAATGTAAGATATTATTTATGATATAGTAAAATATATCTAAATCAATAAGAGAAGAAAGTACAATAGAAATAAAAAAAATTCTTATGAATGATAATAATAATAGCAGTTAGGGGTAACAAAATTAAACTCAACCTGATTGAAGTTTGGGCGAGTTATTTGTTAGCTCAATCTAACCCATTTAAAATCGAATTGACTCGAGACATATCTTACCAAAATATTTTTAAATTTAATATGTTTTATATAGTCATAATAAAGAAAAATATAATTTAATTAAGTACTAAAATATTGAAAAAAAAAGAAATAAAATATGTAAAAGTTGAGTTGGATTGGGTCTTGACCCGTTGTATAACCCATTATTATTTAACTCGTTTTGATCCAATCCATTTTGATCCAAGTAAATTCGAATTTAATTGAGCCTTGACCCGTTTATTGTCAAAGTAGAATTTATAAGCATCCAAGGGGGAAAAATTCAAAGTAATTAAAGAAAGCTACTCATTGAATAGAATATATTTTTGGTAATGCTTTTAAAAGAGTCGTATTCATTAAACGATATTTTCATGACACAGTTGCAATAAATTCCTACGTAAACTTTTTTCCAGCAAGTAGGTGCTCGATTAATTGTTCAGAGTATGAAAAAGATGGTACATTTGTTAAATTACAAAGGAACAAAACATTAAACAATGTATATTAAGACTATATATTACTTATCTTCAACATGTAATTGACGGTTATTTATTAACATTACCTACAAAAGAGGAACATTTATTATCCTTCTTTTTTCCTTTCAAAAAATGATTTATTAATATATATGGACGTAAGTTGATTAATGCAATTGCAGATGCACACGAAGGAATACTCCAATTCACCTTATATTTTTAACTCAAAGTTGAAGTTTGAATTTTTAGGAAAAATATCTCTTTAATAAGTCTATCAAATATAAATTAAGTCTGTGGATTATAAACACCGAATGTCAAGTGTATATGAGCTAGAGTTTTAGCTATGAATTCGATAAAATCTTGTAATTTCGACCAAATATCTAGATTTGTATTGAAATTCATGAATAATAATAATAATAAAAGTGAATTAATATCTCTGCGCATTGTACTCTCTAGTAATGTTAGAGATGTATTTCATCAATTAAATTTTAGCGATTAAATCTAACTTATGCCATGTATAATTTATCTAAAAAAGGAACTCGAGAAAAATGGTGAAAAACCTCCTCCCGCCCAAGAGAGAAAGCAACATAGATTTTTAGTTTATTTTAAATAATCAAAACTTAGTTGCATTTTTTAGAATTTAAAATGCATAAATCCAAGATTTTAGATTCATTTTTAAACAACAATTAAAAAAAGATATGAAGTTATTTATTCAATAAATTGTAATGATTACTTTTACATTTTGTTGAATATTCCCATCTTTTTTATTTTAATTGTCATGTTACTAAAAAATTAATATGATAACTATAAAAAAATATTATTAATTATGAAAAAAATTTATTTTATTTTTTGTCATCATTTTAAATTTTCATGTTTTGTTTTTCGATGAAAACAACTCAGTATAAATGTGAAGAAAGAAAACAAAAATAGAAAGATGAAAAATGTAATAACAAGTTTTGTTTTTATTAGTAAGATAATGGGCATTTTCCACCAAATTATTTTTACATTCCCAATAATTTTATCATATAGTGTGAGAGGGCACGCGTGGGTGGTGTGTATGAAAAAATAGAGTAGGACAAAGTAAAGTAAATATAGAGAGAGTGATGTCGTCACGTGCTTCTGGATCTTTACTTCATGCAGCCCACCACTCTACTTCACTTCACAATAAAACAACCAAAGGACTTTGCAACCCACATCCTACCCTTACAAATTTTGAATCCATGTTTTCTCCGTTTCAAAATAAGTTAGTATGGCTTTAGTTTGAATGTGTGTAAAAGATTTCTATAAGGTAGTATGACTTTAGTTTGAATGTGTGTAAAAGATTTCTAGATTAGTGTACACGAGAATTAGAAAAAATTATCTGATTCATATTGAGTGATTTTAATTGTTAAGTAATATTGAGGGAATCAGGTTTAGGCTCTAAGGTCATTATGGACGATTTTGTAAAGATTACACATAAAAATTGATTGGAGGTCGTGCCAATAAGAAAATTCATGACGTAGCGCACACGAAAAATGAAGTAAATTGTATAGTTCTTGTTGAGTGTTTTTAAAGATTCAAAAATATCACGCGGATAATTACTCGTTGTTATGAAGAAATTATTCATTTCTATAAAATAAAAATTGGTTTTACTAATTTATTCTTGATTAAATGCGTTAAAGAAAAAAACTCTATATATTAAAACAAAGGTAAATTTAAATGAATAAGATCATTTCGTTCTTGAAATTCTAAGACACCACTTAGTTAAAAATAAAATAAAATATCAGTTATTTTGAAATTTAGAAATAAAATTATTACAATGTATATTTATATATCACTTGATTAAATGAGTGATAGCCTTTTGATGTTTTAACTATGAATAGTACGATTAATACAATACTTCAACAAAATATTATGATAGACGTACAAATTAATTTTTAATACTTTTTTTTATTTTTATATTATCTTTATTATATAAGTGGCATTTAAGGGTCAAGCACACAACTCTTCCTCGACGTGTCTACTTGAGTTGTTTGCTATCTCTTATACATTTATATGAGGTCCATAAAAATATTTTGTAGACTTTTTAGTTTAATCATTTTAAAACAACTATTTACTTCAAGTATAATTTTACAATATTACCCTAATAAATAATTTTCGCAGTTGTTTCAATTATGATTTCATTATATCAACCCGATAAGTTATTTTAAGTTAAATAAAAAAAAATTAAAAAAATACAAATTTTTCTTTAAACTGAACAAATAAAATTAAAGAACTATTTTAATATCTTTTTGTGATTATATTTATGTCAAAAAGATTACACTAGATCTTCATAACTAGTATAATAAAAATCAATATGCATAAATTTCATTTTATTAACCCTACCAGTAAATCAACATCATTAATTAATATCGTTTAGAAATATGATAAAATGAATAAAATAGCCATTAAGAATATCATTATAATGAGAATTGATAAATATAAAATGCCTTTTTTTTTTCCCTCTCTCTCTCCCCAATTATTTTTCCCTTTCACTAAAACAAATTACTCCTAAATAAGAAAACCAGTGTTTCTTTCTTTTTTTGAGGTCTTGTTTAAACTACACATATAGTATAGTAGCTCCTCATAGTACTATATAGCTCCCTTATTCTGCTATACAAATTCCCAACACTTCCCACAACTCCCCAAACACATTTTCATAACATAAACAACAAAAGTGAAGGAAAGGAAAAAGAAAGAAATGGTCCTTGCTCCTTCTCCAACAACAAATCAACTTGTTTCTGTCTGTTTCTTGCTATTAAGTGAACCCCATTAGCCCTGTTCATAAAAAAGGGGTGAACTTTGGTTTCTTGATTTATTTTCTTGTTTGGATGGATTTTGGGGGTTTGGAGAGTAGTGGTGGGGGTGGGGTGATTTGTTCAGACAATACTAGTAATATGTTTGTTGCCTCAGCTGAGACAAAGCAAAAGTGGTATGGATCTGGTGGATTTAACAAACATGAAAGGTCCTCTGTTAATGAAGATGAATGGGATAAGGACAAGAAATTAGCTAAAACAACTGATGATTTCTCGTCTTCTAAAGCTACAATGCTGTTTCAGCAACTTCCAATTTCTCATGAGACCCAACAAATGCTTAGCTTTTCTACACCCAACTCACAAAATCATGTCACAATGGCTTATTATAATCAGCACCCTTCAAATGCTTTTGCTAGGAACTCTTCAGGTACAACACTAAATTGTTTCAAGAAAGATGAAAAAGGTCCTAACTTTAATTTGTTTGTGGGGTTGAAAGTGATATGTCTATGAATAGGTTTCTTGTTTTGGAATCAAGATTTGTTTTTGAAAGATGGAGTGATTCTATGCTTTGGTGAAACATGTTGTTAACTTTATCTATTTGTTGGTTTTCCATAAACTCTTGGATTTTTGGTAGCAATGCATAGGTTTTTGTTTTTAAGAACAAGGGGGTCTTTTCATGTAAGGATGTGCTACTGTTTTAAATCTTATAACCAACCCCACTAATAAAAATAGCTAAAAGATGGCATCTTTTTGCTAAATGGTTTCTATCTTTCCTATTTTTGGTAATAAGTTTATGGCACTGTTGACTATTCTAGGCATAATCAGATGAAAGTCTATAAAGAGAGTTGAGGATATTTCCTTCTTTCATTGATGTGTTTCCTTGGTATTAGAAAATGTTGTGTGCCCCCTTAAAAGTTCAACTACGTTTAGGTGCTGTATAATGCTTCTTTAAACAGTCCACCCTTTTTCTTTCACATTTGTTGAGCAGACATGTTATTTTAGCAGGGAAATTCTTTCTTTGGTATGAAAACCAATTTTTATTCTTAAAGATGTGATCTTTTCTTGTTCAGGCTATGGTAGTGGAGCTTTGAATGCTGGAAATATGCATGGACTAATAGCAGGAGTGAAAGGGCCATTCACTCCATCACAGTGGATGGAGCTGGAACATCAGGCCTTGATCTACAAGTACATCACTGCAAATGTACCAATCCCTCCTTATCTCCTCAATCCCATCAGGAAAGCACTTGAATCTGCTGGTTTCTCAACTTTTCCAGGCCTTAGACCCAATGTTTGTAAGTCTTTACTTTTCCTTCTTACCATCTTGCTGTTTTAAAACGATGCAACTTTTCCCCATTTGTACCTGAAATGTGGTATCTAAACAAAAAATTAAAGAGAGATATACGTACATTTGTTACTACTGTGGCTCAGGAAGTGTCCCAAGTGATCATATCCGCCTAGGGGCATAGTCAGGTAGAGCCGATGGGGGTTCACCGAAACCACCTTCAGCGGACAATTATACTGTTTATACATAGTTATTTTTATGTTTATATGGTAGATGTTGAACCTTTTCGGCTTCTTGGTGTGTTTAATTCTTCATATTTTGAACCCTTTGGTGAAAATCTCGGTTGTGCCACCGTAGTCTTTATTTGTTGAGTATGTTTTTTGAGAGAAGTGGCTGATCTATGTTCTGGTTATATTGGCAGTGGGATGGGGCGCTTTCCATCTAGGATTCTCCAATAGCAATGATCCAGAACCAGGAAGGTGTAGGAGAACCGATGGTAAGAAATGGAGGTGCTCAAGAGATGCAGTTGCTGATCAAAAGTATTGTGAGCGACACATGAATAGGGGCCGCCATCGTTCAAGAAAGCCTGTGGAAGGACAAACTCCCAATTCCGCCTCCGAGAACAACACTGGTGCTGCAACTACTTCCGCGAAGCTGACCAACATGTCATCAGCAGCATCAACAGCTTTGGCTTCCGGTGGAGGTGTTGCTGCATCCAACAGTCTCAATCTCTCTCATCACAACCAACTCTGCAACTTGCAGCCTGCTGTAACTAATCTGTCCACAACATCCCCTTATCTTGAGAGGTACATTTCAACAGTCTCTGTCAAAGCTCAATTTGACATCAAGCTGTGAATTTTGACTAATTTGGAGTTAACAAAAGAGTATACGTTTGCTCTTTTGATGCTCTATTTGTTACTACATTATCTAATTTAAATCTTCTCTGGCAGGAGTTATGCGGCCAAGGAAAATTTTGGTGAAAGGCATTCGGATACAAAAGGCCCTTCAAATGTTTCACCTAGTGTAAAAGAGAGCCAATATTCAATGCAGAAGGACCAGACTCTTTATGGACTAACCTCCAGGGCTGAATTCGGTTTAGTTTGTGCAGACTCTTTGATCAATCCCTTGAATAAAAGCTCTTCATTAGTGAACTGTCGCGGCTATGGCAATTCAGATGATATCAGTGATCAAGAAAGTAAATCACAGCATCATCCACTTCGACAATTCATGGATGATTGGCCCAAAAACCAATCTGATCAATCCAATGTTTCATGGTCAGATATTGATTTGCAGTCGGATCCAACTCAGCTCTCCATCTCTATTCCTTTAGTCACATCAGACTTCATGTCTTCGACTTCCTCTCCTGCGAATGACAAACTCACAACCTCACCACGTAGGTCTCGGGAGCATGAAGCAATTCAAATGGGACTAGGCATTGGTACCATCATCAGTGAACATAACCAAAGACAAGGAAGTTGGATTCCTGTATCATGGGAATCGTCCTTGGGTGGACCTCTTGGAGAGGTCTTGCATAGCACTAATAGCAGCTCGGGTGATTGCAAGAACAAGTCAGCTCTTAATCTCATGACCGAGGGTTGGGATAGAAGCCCTCGTATGGGATCATCACCAACCGGGGTCTTACAAAAGTCCTCATTTGGTTCCTTTTCCAACAGTAGTGCAGGGAGCAGTCCTAGAGCAGAAAACAGTAAGACAACAAACGAAGGCTCCAGTCTTTGTAATGGCCTTCTTGGAACAACTCTTATGAATCCAACTCTACCTGCCATGTAATATGTAAAACTAGGAATATGCTATTCTGTAATTCTAGAAGTGAGCTTTTTCCCCTTTTTGCCCCCTAATGCTCACACCCTTTGCCAAATCATATGTACTGAAAGATGATATTAAATGACTAAGTATGACAGTTAAGATTTGTTCATTTGTTTACTTGTGTAATATTTTCAGCCTTTTAGGCTTAGTGTTTTAAAAAAAATATATTCTCTCAATCTTTGGCTACTATAAGATAAAATAAGCTGCCTCTACTGCCATTGGCATACAACTCAAGATTGCTCATAGTTCAAAATCAACATCAATGGCCTAATGATTTTCAAGCAACATGTGCTAGTGTCTGGCTGACTAAGTTTTGTCAATCAAGTTTAAGTTGGTAGGAGGCATGTTGGCTGGTAAGTTGTTGAAATTGATAAGAAATAATCCAAGCTTCATGGTTTAATTTTTCGTATTTATTTATTTTTGCCTATTACAAACAAATGAAGATGTCCATTTGGTTGAGACAGAATCTGGAGTATTTATTTCATAGATGATACATCAGTTTCAATCACTTTCTGTTGGACCAACTTATACTTATTCCAGCCTGGTTAACATAATTTTTTCTTTTAGCTTTTGGTACTTGGTGGCCCATGGTACGGCTTCTAAAATTGAATTTTGAGTTGGTTGCCTCCATTCATTATTATTATTAGTGCATTTGAAGTTTCATGCATTTTTTATGATAGCCAAACAAATGTTTCCAAAAAGACTGGCATTTTGGGGGAGTGTAGATATTTAAGTTCTATTATTTTCAGATTTTTTTTCTCTCTTTCTCAAGGGCTCTCTATTATATTCCAAAATTTTAAAATGAATCTCTTTATATAATTTTAACAATTATCATCCCTACAACTAATTGTGGAGTTGAACTAGACCAATCTCTATTTTTTAAATCAAGATATCACAGTTGGGAAATTTAAATGGATGTCTGTATATAATTATTTGGCAAGTTCATAGCTAGCTTCTAAAATTGAATTAAGACACAACATGTATTTCTTTATCTAATATCATTCCATATACTTATCATCTTTAATAGGTTATACTAACAGCTTGTTTGGATGGTGATTTGTCATGCTTTCATAATGTATGGTATTGTACAATACTGTACTGTCCAATGTTTGGATAGACTATATGAGTTGCTACTATTTAATGATAATTTGTTGTTTGATTTGACTGTATGGTACTGTATCGTAACTTGAAAATTTACAAAAATATCCTTAATTATTATAAATATTAAATTTATCAATATTTTTTTAATAAAATTTTAAAAAAAATTAATACATGGAATCAAGTAGGGAAACATACAAGCTAATATATTTTCAATCCAAACAGATAACACAAGAAAATAAAAAAGTAAGAACTTTAAAAAAAACGAACCTAAAAAGATAGACTAAAACGTGAAAGAAAAGATGGGAGTCGAAAAAAAAGTTTCAAAAATTGATACGGAGGAAATTAAGTAATACAAAAGTAGTACATATATTAGAGTAAAGTTTAATAAATAATAATGGATAAAAGATAAATTAGAGTATTTAAATTTAAATAAGGATATAATTAGATAAAAAATAAGAGAATCATGGGATACCACTAAATTGATGGTTTAAAAAAGCAAGGGTTTTCATGGTTACAGAACCATGAAACAAAACCATATCATATCATACCATACCACATAATTAATGAAACAATCAAAACAAACATGATTTTCTTACTAATCATACCATACCATACCATCAAAAACCACCATCCAAACAAGGTGTAAGGGTGTCAAAAAAAACCCAAATATAGGTAATCCGTTCAAACTTTTATGGGTTGAGCTCAAGATAATTTGAATTGTGTTCAATATCAACCCATTTTGAAAGAATCTTCAATTTTAACCCATTCGAAGACTTTACATTGATGTAATGTATATTTTCTATAATTTATTTATCTATTGGTAACTTTTTGTTTTATTTTTTGAGTTAAAATTCAAATTGTAGTTACAAAAAGTAAATAATAATATATTAAAATTATTGAGATTGAGCGGATTAAATTGGGTGCGTCATGACCCAACCCAAATTTTAACCCATTTTAGTCCACCATTTTGAACCCTAAATAAATTTAGACAGATCATAACTGAACCCAATTTCTATTCAACTCATTTTAACATTCTCAATTTCAACCTAATCTGCCCTTTTGACAACCCTAGGTTTATACTCCAGCATTTTGTTACACATTTAGTTTTTATTATTTGATCTGCATTATTACTAATTGTTATTGATCAGTTCCCCTCTCGATACATTCTTATCCTCCTCTCGGCCTCTCTGATAAATTCCCTTTCGGAAACATTCTTTTCCTACGTATACAAGTGTCTGCTAATCTATCCCGCCCCTCTCTTATACATCATTCTCCTTTTGGATACATAAATCCCCTCAAGTGACATCCCTTTTTTTTTATGTATCTAAATGTGTGTTGATGTGATCTAGTAATGTATCCCAAAATTCATAACTTTTAAGAGATCTCTATGATTTGCAACAGAGTAAAAAGTCATTTATAACTCTTAACATTATGAAATGTATGAAAATTATACTACTTTTTACACATTGTTAAATTTGATGTATTAAAAGTAACATGCATTACATAAAAATATTTATCTATAAAAATATGTTCATGGAATTTTTGACCATGCGTATGGACGCAATAAAATCTATACATTACTAATACCATGAATTTTCATACAATTCAAGCACTAGTTATACATAAATTAAAAAATGTACCAAATAAGATTACTATCAACACACAAAACTAATACATGCATTATTACTTCTAAGGCACTTTACCAAATGAACCCTACATTGCCTTGCATTAATAATACCATGCATTAGTAATATATATTTAAATACACAACAGAATACACATCAGTTCTACAAACTCGAAAAAAGTGAAAAAGAAGAATAGTACTAATATACAAAACTTATACGTACATAATTTTTGGCTCTACGACAGAACACTAAGCTATATTCTGCTACTCACAAGGACAAATTTAGCTATATTCCGCTAACCGTTTGATTGCTGATATGAAAAGCATAAATACACTATATAATCAAAAGTACTTTAGAACAATTCAACATTGATAGCGCATTTCAACTTCACAGTAGCTTCAACATTTTTTTTCTTTTGCAAATCTGCAAGAAATGATGATCTGAAACACAAGGAACAATGGTCTCTGGAAAACAAGAAGTAAATGATCATCCACTAGATGAAAAAATTCCCGGTAAACAAAGGATGAAATTACTTCAATACTAAGTAAAAGATCGTCAAACAGCAACTTCACACTTTCTCCATAAAACAGTTGACACAAAGTAGCAAAGAATCAACCTGGCAATGAATACAAAGACGTGGTGCAACAAACAACCATTAACCATCACAGTGTCTCTCTAAGTATGGTGAGTTTCAAGCAGTGAATTATAGTCGGCTATTTGACTCTAAACTTTAAACAAAAGGGGATAAGAAAATGCCTAAACAGAGAAGGTCACAGACAAAAATATAAGGTTCTGATGTAGCTCGAAAAATTACCAAAGGAACTATCGGGCAACGAAGAACCACTGTTTTACAATTCCAGACATCCAACGGTCAGCACAACAATGAATGTGGTAGACACCTGCCTTGAGTCTGGGAAAGCCATATGAAGATATTACAGTTACTATACTAGATTCATTGCATAATTTGGACACAACAAGAAACCAGAGTTCCTAGATGCAATAAAAAAGAAACCAGTGGATACTGGAACAGGATCTAGTCCAGTTACCATCTTACTGTAATATATACATTACAAACTTTTTACAGATGAATGGGCTACAGAGTGACAACTAAAGGAACCAGCTGACAACAAGATGTACACTAAAAAGTGTGTCCGAGATATCCCTCAACCACGAAACACATTTCTGTGAGTCACCAAACCTTAGATCCTACAAGGATGAATATTATAGATTACAGCTTCAATATATAGATGTAGTGCTTTTCAATACATCTAAGCATAACAGCTAATACTAGTACAATAAACACAAAGACAAAGCTGTTGTTTCCCGAAGCTTCTTATTGAAAGAAGCATTTAGTCCACAATCCATCATTGGAGATAACAAACCTAGACAAAACAACATCAAAGTGCATATATGATGATACTAGGAGTTGGTTTCATTATCAGCACTACATAGTATAGTCACCATGGTAATGAAGCAAAAACATGATTACCATCATAATTTTTGCAAATTCAGTACAGACAAGGAAAAAGTTTCAATTTTTAGGAAATTCTGTATGTGGACTTACTACTAGTTTATTTAAATTAGAACCCATAACTTAAATTGTAATTTAGTAAGATGATCAGTTAAGACAAGTTTATACAATAGTTTCTTCATTTGATACAGTAACTTAACAATAGGCAAATAGCATAAGCTATACGACATTATAAATCTCTTGTCTATTGTATGGGTTACAGGCTACTTTGCAAAATTTTCAGTACATTAGAACAACAATAGTTATAAGTATTTTTTTAAATTGTAGTCATTGTGATGGATTTTACACTAACTGTTCCTCTATCGTTATGAACTCAATTAGATACTGAACAGCATACCTAAAGACTATGATGCTTGTTATGAATCACACACAATTGTCACAGCTAAAACCAAATAAGAAACAAATACATCCATTGCTGTTCAAGTGCTTAAACGCATGCAGTGTCTAATCCCTAAAAGAACTAACAGAATCCAAAAGTTTTAGCAATTATAATATGACATATGTTCATGTTTCTTCCACAAGTCAAATAAACTACCTAAAAATTTTTATAAATTAAACACCAAGTAAATGTAGCTGCTCTAGTGCACTCCAAACACAATGATTAAAGGGTTATGAAGGATAACTACAGAAGAGCAACACACTTACTATTGCTTCAAGGGAACGAGTTGGACAAAAACGGGATTATTTCTTGCCAACCAGATTAAGAAGCATCCAAATTATCACAACTTACAAAAAAAGTTGACAATAAATATACTTTTTAATTTAAAAATTGAATTAGATTGTTCAAAAACACTCAAATCTATTGTCCAGTAAACTTATATATTCAAAGATTTGTTGTATTCTTTGTAGCCAAACTGTGCCTTAAAGTTTGTATCATCAATGTTTCCACATAATACTTCTCCTATTCCACTCAAAACACTACTTCAAACAAAAACAACAACATACTCCGTGGAATCCCACAAGTGGTGTGTGGAGAAGGTAGAATGTACGCACACCTTACCACTACTCAGAGGTGGTAGAGAGGCTGTTTCCTATTTCACTCAAAACACTACTTCAACATATTTAAATAACTCATGACAACTTTCACCATTACAACAGCCACAGCCACGGCAAAATATACACATACAAGAACATGCAATTCATCAACTTCCTAAATAATTATGTCATCTTGTTTGTATTACAAATTATAAAAAGTAATCATTTTTAGTCTTTATCAGAAAAACTTATGATTCCCTCTAGTTGGTGAAATCTCATTCACTACAATTTGACTAGGGACAAGAAGTTCTTCCACTTCATACAATAATCATTCACACCTCAAGTACACTATCAGATATCCATCAACACAACCCAAACAACTAGTAGTGAATCAAAACATAAGATAACCAAAAAAATTAATCAAAATACTCAATGAGTATTACAAATGTCACAGATAATAATGTCGTTCCCCAACGTCCAAATACACCACAAAAAGGAGCAAAGGATAGCGAGAGGAACAATACTTCTAGCTTCACTTCATAAGTGACACACCACAAAGCGTGCCAGAAAAGATAATTAAGCAAAGCATAGCCCTTACGAGAGTCGAAAACTATGGATACGCACGCTAAAATTATAGCAACAATCATGTGTATATATATGATCAATACATGATCTCAAAACTTAACAAAAATCTATTAAGCATAAACGGAGTAATTGGAATTGGTGGAACAACTCAGTCCCTTAGATGTTCATTAAGAATTGCGATCATTTTCGCAAATCATTACAGGTCTGTAGAGCTCATCAACGTTGTTCCACACAATCCCATTCAACTCCAACCATGATGTTTTCACAGTTAAGCAAAGAAAAAAAATTGAGATCTATCTATCAACATAATGATACTAATAAATAGGAAAAAGTATAAAGATAGGTGGGTGCTCATATTCTATGGGTGTAAAAGAGTCTATCATGCCGTGGCAACAGCATTCAGAACGAGGAATTGTTTATAATCATCGCAACCCAAACCTTAATTTCTCAAAATTTAGCAATCAAAATGCATCAAAAAGGCAATTGAAAAATAAACAATAACAATAAAGTTGATTCAATCGGGAAAAAAACGAGACGAATAGAAGTGTTTCATGAATAGATACTTCGAAGCTTACAGAGTATGCGGCCATTTATTTGGTTTTATAGAGAAAGAAGAGTGGTGAAGGTAACGGCTTCACCAAAAACCCTGTAAAACCCTAACATTCTAGAAAGTGCTGTTGGGCTTCTCTAGGCCCAGCTAGTAAATTTATGTTGTTATCCTTTTTGGGCTGCAATCTAATAGGTTACTTATCGGCCCATATTTACATTTTGATTGATACCATCTTTCCTTTTCCTCTTTTTTTTCTTAAAAAAAAAGTTTTCCATCCTGTGTTCGGAGATCGTGTTGGAGTCTTGATTAAATTTGCATCGTACATGGTAGAGTTCATTAAGGTGATTCTCCTAACAAATTTTTCTATATACACATGGCTTGAATCCGAGATCTACATTCCACGTAGTTCTTCTAACAAAATTTTCTCTATACACATGGCTTGAACCTGAGATCTCTGGTTAAGAGCAAAACAATTCCACCACTGCATAACAACTCATATTGGTTTGGCTGACAACACTTGATACATATAGTTTAGTCGATATCGTGAATTGTCGTATGGAGAGCATATAATATAAAATAAAAAATAAAAAATATTTGTATATATAAATACTAGCTATGCTCCATTTGATGTAATGTAGTTTGAGTTTGAGGGTTGAATTAACTAATTCTTAGTACAAACTAATATATAGAGTTTTCAAAATAAACTCACATATCAAGAAATTATGTAAGAGTTATTAGACTTTGCAGTGGGTAATAACTTAAAATATGTTTAAAGAGAATTTACAAAAACATAGTCAAAGTCAGAATGCCTAACTTTCGAAATAATAAATATGTTACATAAAAAGGAGTACTAATTATATGGGCCAATGGGGCTATGAACATACTCTACTATTTCTCTATTTAAAGATAATTTTATTTTTATTGATGAAAAAGTGATGTTTGCATTGTAATATTATTTTTCTTTTAGTGAAGTGAATTGCATAGCATGAATATTTAAAGAAATCATGATTTTATTATCATTTAAAAGTTAAGATGTAAGATTTGATTTGCATCTCAGGATAACCTTTATATTATTGCTATTTAAAACTATGACTATATTTTAATTAACTTTTTTTGTTATTTTACTCTTATATTATACTCTAAATTAAAAATTTAAAGATTCATAAAATTTAAGTCCCATACTTGAAGACTTTATCATCCTATGCTAAGTAAAGTACCTCATCTCATGCCCTGGCCTTTCAAAACATTACTAAAGATCAAGTAAATAATGAGAAAAGGAAAAATAACAAGAATAAGAAGACAACGTGATTATATATATATTTTTTAGAGAAAAATATTTAAAAATGAAAAAAATCACTTTTTGTAATTAAAATAGAAAAAATAAGTTTCATAGGTGACACTTCAAGTTCCTCAAACTTACGGTCTCCACACTATGTTTTTATGTTAAATTACATATAAATATTCTTTACGATAATATTTTTATTTACTTATCAAATATTAAAAGATAAGTAAAAAGTTCACTTATTTTTCATAAAAATATTTTTCATCGTACCAAACACACCCAAAAAGTTAAGTTTGAAAATTCTAATACGCGGTTTGAAACTTCAAACATACAATAACTAATTGATAAGTTGCGTGACTATTAATGTCATTATTCTAATTAGTTCGATATTTACTATAATATATATATCAAATTTGGCATGACCAAGCAAATCATCTAGTATACAAGACATTGAGTCATTGAAAAGGACTAATTTGGACTAAGATCAAGTTTTGTTTAACTTGGATATATCTCAATAGAATATAAAAGGCATTATCAATAAAATTATATTATTATTTTTGTTGCTATTCTTGAATTTTCTTCATATTCAAACAAGTAATAAGCGGCCAGAGAAGGTAAATATTAGTCAAATGCACTTTTAATACGTTTAACATTCCATGACAATGAACAAAATAAAAAATAAAAAATCTTAAGTACCCCCTATTATTTAAATAATACAATTTATATCTTTGCCTGGAATATTAGGCTTTTTTAAAAAAAGATTTCTTATTTATGTGCGCTTTAATTGACTGATGGCCAATGGGTAACGGATGGCTTAAGTTTTTCCCCCAAGGTTTTTGAATTTTTTTCTTATTAAAAACTCCATAAAGAAGTACCGATACTCCTGTTAGGAGGTGCGAGAGGTTGGTTTTAGGGGCTACACGGAGGAGTAGAGGTACACCGAAGAAGTATTGGGGAGGTCATAAGATAAGATATGACGACACTTGATCTCACTGAGGACATGAACTTAGATAGAAAGGAGTGGAAATCGCATATTAGAGTAGTAGACTAGTAGGGTTAGGTCGATGTCTGGTCTTGAGATATATATAGTAGGATTGTAGGATTAGTTGTGTCTTTATATCCCGTGGTGCCATTACTTGTCTTATATTTGTTAAATTTATTGTATTTACATTCTATCATTTGCTTTCGTTATTAGTCATTCCTCTTTGTTTTTCATTTCCTTTTCCTTTTTCTCGTATCTAGCTTATTCTGCTTATGAATTTTTGAGACGAGGATTTTTCGGAAATAGTCCGTCTACCTTTATGAGATAGTGGTAAGGTTTGCGTACATTTTTACCCTCCCAGACCCGACTTGTGAAATTCCACAGGATATGTTGTTATAAAACCTTCATAACCTGAAAAAGGATAAAAAGAATTAGAGATATTAATGAGGAATAATTAATTTTATGTTACCATTATATTTAGATATTAACTAAAATACTTTTTAGATTCCTTCCTCTTTCTTTCTACAATATCAAATTAATTTCCAAGTTTCAACATATATTACTTACCCAAAGTAATGACTAAATTATTAAAGCTCATAAAGAAACAATTTATCAATGCCAATACAAAATATAGTTTTAATTAAATATCCCACCAATTAATATATCCTCATTAATAAAAAATTAGTCTAAAAAAAATTTATGAGTACATAAATTAAGAACAATTATATTGCACATACCAAGTCAAGCTAGAATTTCCAAAGTATTTTTGTCATGTTTCTCCTAACTTCTTCCTTACTTAATACTTTTCTACTCTTTTTTTTTTTAATCATGACGTAGACATTAATTATTTAAAAATAAAATATATTTAGTCACTTTTTGTCCTTCACATTTTATTTGTGGAAATATAAGCCGTTAGAAAGCATGGAGTACATGAAAAGTCCATAAATAAATCCATAACTAATTCTAATCTTTCTCTATATATACACTTCAATTATTTCAACACTCTTCATTTAATTTTTGGTTCAATAATTTACAAGATCATCATCATGAGTACTAATGTACCCTTTTCTTGGGAGAAAAAACCAGGGGTTAGTAAAGTAATTACACCAACAAAAAATTCACCAAAAATACTACCACCACCACCGTGTTCGGTGCCGGAAAAATCAAAGGTGGCACCTCTCCACCACCTACAAATTCCACTTCCACCTTGTACTTTCGACGTGCCGCCGCTGTTGAGAAGTTCATCTAGACGGATATTCAAGAAACATGATGATCTTAATGATCCATTCTATATGGCCCAAAAAGAGTGTACAAAGAGCTCGAGAAAAGGTAATAATTTTTTTGGTGGTTTATTTAGTAAAGATGATTTTAGAATTGGCATGAAGAAGAAAAAAAATACTAGTATGACAATTTTTTCATGTAAGAAATCATGTAATGTGATGGAAGATAATATTAGTATTATTAAATCGTCACATCAACTTCCTATTTCAAGATCTTTAAGATCAGAAAAAGGGAGTCCATACAAGTTTTGAGACATGATTTTTTTTTTAATTTGTCCATTATTATTATCATTCCTATATTGCTCTATAGCATTTTTTTCCTAAATAATTATGTTGTGTACTTTGTCGAATAAAAATTTCTGCTTTATCTAAATATGAATTTTGTAACCAAACAGTACGTAATAATAGGACAACACATATATTGTAATGAAATTCTTTATATTCCCACAAATGGGAAAGGAGTGTTTAACGCATGCAAATTTCAAGTCTTACTTTTCTTATTTAAATTTCGAGTCAAGTCAAATAGTATCATATAAATTATGATGGACAAAATTATAAGTTGTGTACTTATTAACATAGTAATCTTGTAAAGCTATTACAAATTTAAAATTCATTAATGGTATAGAAAATCTTTCGTCGATTGTATATATAACTTAAATTCTGATGGATAATTTTTTTTTTTTTTAATTTTTAGTTTTTTTACTAGAATTGCAATCACTATTGTTAGAGATTTGTTGTATTTGAAGTGACTTTTTCTGGTCAATTTCATCAACTGCAATATTTACGTTCATTAATTTACATTCTACTTGCTGCTAATAAATACAAAAGTTGTTAGTCAACAGTTACGTATATAACTCTATCAAGTAGTTAGGATCCAATTTGTTTTAACAATATGATGATCAATGAAACTGCCCATTCATATTAACAACAAACATAAAAAATTTCTAAAGTTGTATGAGCTCAATCCAAAGAGTGGGCACAAAACGGCCTCAAGTTGCAATTAATTGAGCATGATTAATAGTATTGAAAACTTAGGTGTTCTATAGTTTCAATTTTTGGTTATTATAAATATTTCATCATTATCATATCAAAATTAAGTCGATATGGTTTGATATTATCTAGTATATTTAATCGATAATTATAGTCTGTTCGACTTTAATTGATATATCCTCATAAAATAGAGAATTGTGACTTCCGAATTTTTAATAAATGTCTTATAAATATTATATCATACTAACACCTTATTACACATGTAGAAATATTTAAAAGAAAATACAGGCAACTTAATTCATTTGTTAATAAATTACACAAATAAAGTATATCAAAGTTCCAATGTCTAAGACTACACAATTAGTTTTAAAAAGAATGATTTAATTTGACTTGACACAAAATTTAAGAAACTAAAGAAGACGCTTTGATTTTGTGATTCTAAATTAAATTAAGTCATGTTAAATGTACCAAAATGCCCTTTAATCTTGTAACCCTAAACATGCCACGTGGAAAACTGAAATTAAAATGTTAACAAAAAAGAAAAGATGTTATTCTTTTTTAAACAGACAAAAAAAGAAAAAAGTTTATTTTTTTTAAACAAAAAAAGTAATATATATGATTTATTCATCTAATTACATATTTTGATATGGTATTCAATATCTCCATTTTTATATCGAATAAAATATCAAAATCTTTTAATATACATACTAAATATTATAATATATATTGAAATAGTGATATTAAAATTTTTAATTTCGATATGACAATCAACATCTACGTTACTATGTCCACTCCGATCCTATCAATAAGCATCAATGATCTCGTGATAGAAATGTATATTACTACCACTTCTTCACCAAGTTCAGTTCTGAAAAATCAAAAGAGTAAAGAAAAAAGTGGATTACAAGAAATAAGAAAATTTATTCCTATTTTCTATAATATATCAAAATTTGGCTTCATAGAGTATATGAGACGATGAATCATTGGAAAGGACAGACTTGCCTACAAGGTTCTACGATCATCAGATACTCGTTAAAGTGGAAAAGAAATTGGGCAAACTGGTCAAGACGGATATATGCACAATGGCTACACTAAGGGAAAGGTATGCACGTATATGTGTGGAAGTACCAATGGGTATACCTGTCACGCCCCAGGAGGGTACCCTAGGTGTGGCCGGCACTCGAAAACTATTGCTAGCCTCCAAGCGAACCGCTTAGTGTCATCATCACATCATTCAACAACGGAGAAATAACTCAAGTGATAAAATAATATCAATACTTACTCATCAATAGATATGTTTTGAAATTTACACAATACTCCAAATTCTTACTCACAATCTCACGGTCTATGAAGCCTCTACTCAATAATCTAGACGGTGCCATGACAGGCCATAGACACCATAAAT
>JBCEWC010003581.1:0-29809 GCA_038996855.1 Solanum aculeatissimum
ATCCCTTTCTCGTATTGTCCCCATAGCTTGAGTCCCAAGTCCCTAAATCCCTAGAGCTTATGTGCTACATGCTTTAGTTTCTATATTTTTAAACCGATGATGAGTGTAATGATGGCTTGATCGAGGGTCTTCGGGTCCTCTTTCGCCATGTCACATCTAGGCCCCCTATCCAGGTCGTGACACTAGGGTTTCAATGAGGCTTTCCATAACAACAAATTCCTTCTTTCCAAGCTTCACGAAGGTATGTGAGTTTGATTTGTGGGTCTCCTTTCATCCACAAAGTCCTACATAATGTCTTTTTTGTTAGTTCCATGATATTGTATTGCATGCTAATGATGATTTTATGATATTTTATGATACTACATGTTTCCAATGGTACCATATGATGTTATATTAAGTATTTTTATGTATTTCAAGTTAATAATGATGACCCCAATGATCATGGTTTAAGTAATGAAGTGTGGGCTATTTTACTATATTTTGAATAAGTATATTTCATGATTATGCATGCTTTCATGATTTATGAATGTTTCAACTTAAGAACCCAACCCACCTAGTTTCAAGTCAAGTTTGCATGAATTATGATAAATATTAGGGCTTTAAATAAAGGTTTTAAAGTTATGATTTGTCAAAGATTTAAGCATGTTGATAATTGACCTAAAGATTTTTAAGAAGGTCCCCAAGATGAAAGGACAATACTCACTTGGTGGTTCCTTAAGTTCGAGCTACTCTTAAGATTACTACTTATGATTCTAAGTGTCATAAATTGATTAACCTTACGTTTTAAAGATTCCGTGGGATGATTCAACACCGAATGTGACATTGAGGCGGGGTCAATAAGAGAACCTTAGAAGAAACTCTTTGTCTCTTTAATCACGTGCCACCATAGGAGCCCTTATAGGCTAGGCTAGTGGATCCACTTAGGCCATTTATGTTATATAAAGATGCATGCAAAGTGATGGAGTTCCACCCGACAAGTGATCTCCCTATGCCAACGTAGGGGGTTATGTTGAATTTCATGTAGTAGTTCACATGGTCTTATATGTCAGTTATGGTCCACTCCCACAAGGTTTATGATTCTATGACATGGTTCCATTACATGTGTTCTTTTTATACATTGACTTTTATTCATATTGATCAATATTCCTTGTGCATGCTTAAGCTCATATTAAAGTCCCATTTATCATCCCATGCATGTGAGTCTTTACTTATGAATGATGACATTATAATTTCATGTTTTCATGCGCATCTCACATACTTAGTACATTCCAAAAGTAGTAATGCATATTTTGCCTGCATGATTTAACTATGTAGGGATAGGTACTCCTCCACCGACTCATGACTAATTTACAGGCATTCGTGACTAGTGCTTTTGTGGTGAGCCCTTAGTTCGGGTCTCTACCATTTTCATTCTTGCTATATATTTCAGATATTGATGTATATGTTGTCCTTTAGAGATTTTTACATTCTATGTTGTTTATGTATGAAGTCTTTTCTATTTGATGGAAATAGACCGATATCGGTTCCGTCCATCTATGGTTTAGTTGGTATACTTTTATAGACAAATGTGTATGATTTCCTTTTTAATGTTGCTTCATTCTCATAATGTTGCCCCATATACCCTTTCCCCTTATTTCCATAATTTATGATATTTTTATGCCTATGAATGCTTAAGGTATTAAGATGTCTTAGATGAGGTACCTCTAGGTATCTCATTTGTCGTGTGACGACTAAGACCTAGGTTGGGTCGTTACAAACTTGGTATCAGAGTATGAGGTTTTAAAATATTCCTCGAATGTCCATGCATACCACATCAAATAGTGTCTCATTCAAGGTTGTGAAGCGCGCCACTATCTTGAGTGAGAGGCTATGAGATGGCTTAGGAAAGTCTTCCCTTATTTCTTATTCATGTCGTGCCTTTAAAGTCATCTAAGGTTTTCCTATGATTAATGATGATCTATTTAATCTCTTTCCTATTTCTAGATCATGCCTCCAAGAAGAGCTCAAGGAGGCACTCCCGAGCAACAAGCCCTTCCGCTACAACAAAACGACGGGGTGTCTCATATGGAGTTTTGAGCCGTCTTTACCATGTTGGTCCAAGCATTGGCCAATCAAGCTAATAGAGAGATCACTATTCCTCCCCAAGTGCCTGCTCCGACCACCCGTGCTAGAGACTTTATGAGAATGAACCCTCCGGAGTTCCATGGTTCTAAGAAAGAGGAGGATCCCATTGATTTTATTGATGAGGCCTACCCGATAGTCGCCTTTATGGGTGTTCCATTGGAGGAAAAAGACGAGTTAGTGGCCTACCAACTAAAGGGAGTAGCCAAGATTTGGTACAAACAATGGGCGGATGAGAGGGGCCAAAGAGCGGGTCTAATTGGATGGGAAGAGTTCAAGTATTCCTTTTTGGATCAGTTCTTTCTGATAGAGTTGCGAGAGGCCAAGGTGCAAGAATTTATCAACTTCAAAAAAGGGCACATGAGTTTGAGGGAGTATTCCCTCAAGTTCACTAAGCTCTCTAAATATGCTCCTTTCATGGTTGCAGATCCAAGGGCTTGTATGAGAAAAATCATCTCCAGAGTATTGGATTTGATGTTCAAAGAGTGCAAGATGGCTACGCTAGTAAAGGAGATGGAACATTTCTCGATTGATGACATATGAGAAGAAAATCAAGAAGGAAAAGCTAAGAAAAAGAGCTATGGAGTCTAAGAGGGCATGGGTAGATGGTGGGGGATATTCTCACCAAAGGAGTGGATGTCACATGTTTCAAGGTGGCCAAAAGCAAGGTCGATAAGGGGTCTTCCAACACTCCTTCTTCTCGGTCCACTAAAGAAAAAGGGGTAGCTTCTAAGCCTCAAAGCCCAAATTACTTAAGTGTGGGAGGCTCACAAGGGAGACTGCTTGGCTGGATCGAATGCATGCTTCAGTGCGGGAAACCCCGAAATCATGCCAAGGATTGTTAGAGTGGAGGTGCAACGCCCCAAGCCAATGTAGCAAGTTCAAGGTGCCCCGAGGACCAATTGTTTCTATGCTCTAAATGGCCACCAAGAGGTTGAAGAGGCCCCGGAAGTAAGTACCCCCGTAGGAGAGTCCATTATTGCTAGAAGAGTCTATAGAAATTATCCTATATCCTTTTTGCACAAAGTTGTCCCTTGTGACTTAGTAGAGCTCTCCATGGTCGATATTGATGTAATACTCGAGATAAATTAGTTGTATGCTTCCTTTGGCTCCATCAATTGTAGAACACGTCGAGTCAAGTTTCAATTTCCAAATGAACCTATTCTTGAGTGGGAGTGTAGTAAATCTTCATGTAGAGGTTAGTTTGTTTCCTTCTTAAAAGCCCAGAAAATGATCTCTAAGGGATGCATATACCATTTAGTAAGGGTCAAAGATGTCACTTTTAAAGTTTCTTCTCTTGATTTGGTCCCCATTGTTAATGAGTTTTTCGATAATTTATCGAGTGTTCCTCCAGAAAGGGAAATAGATTTCGGCATAGACCTCCTACCCGGCACTCAACCTATCTCAATCCCTCCATGTAGAATGGCTCTCACGGAGTTGAAGAATTAAAGAAGCAATTAAAGGATTTGTTAGAGAAAGGTTTCATTAGGCCTGGTAGGTCTCCATGGGGTGCTCTGGTTTTGTTTGTGAGGAAGAAAGATGGTTCATTCCGTATGTTTATAGACTACCGACAACATAACAAGGTCACTATCAAAAACAAATATTCACTCTTGAAATAAATGACTTATTCGACCAATTGTAAAGGCTACATATTTCTCTAATATTGACTTGGGATCCGAGTATCACCAACTTAGGGTGAGGGAGAGTGACATTCCTAAGATGACTTTTCAGATTAAGTATGGTCATTTTGAAGTTGTAGTGACGTCTTTTGGTCTCACCAATGCACCGACTATATTCAAGGACCTTATGAATAGGGTGTTCAAGCCCCGCCTTGACATGTTAGTAGTGGTGTTCATTGATAACATCTTAATTTACTCTCTAAGTGAGAAAGAACATATGGGACACTTGGGGGGGGGGGTGTGTTGCAAATCCTAAGGGAGCAAAGGGTTTTTGCAAAGTTTGATAAGTGTGAGTTTTGGCTAAGTGAGGTTGCCTTCCTTGGGCATGTGATATCACGGGATGGTATCAAGATTGATCCTACGAAGACAAAAATGGTGAGAAATTGGCCTAGGCCATTGACGCCTATGTACATAAGAAGTTTCTTGGACCTAGCCGGGTACAATAGAAGGTTTGTAGAAGGTTTCTCTTCCATTTTATCCCCATTAACCAAAAGAAGATAAACTTTATATGGACGAATGAATGTAAAAAGAGTTTCCAAACACTGAAGGATCGACTAACATTGGCTCCAATTTTGACCTTGCTGGAAGGAAATGATGGGTTCATTATTTATTTTGATGCATCAAGGATTGGGTTGAGATGTGTGTTAATGCAACATGGTAAGGTGATTGCCTATGCCTCAAGGAAATTGATGGTATATGAGAAGAACTATTGTAACACCCCCAGTTTTAGGAGCCTTTAGTGTAGAAAAGTTGGTCTGTAATTTAACCTGAAGTCTAGTTTATGGGGTGACTTACGAGTCATAAGTGGACATACGACCCGTAGGTTGGTTCGTGGAACATGAACTTCCAAAAAGGAAAATTTGTTCCAAGTATGGGATAACCCACAGACTAAGTGATGGCTCGTAGAATATCTTATGACCCATAGATGGTTTCGTGAGTGGGCCCCTAACATGAAGGAAATTTGGAGGTCACTGAGGGGTGACTTACGAGTTATCAGATGACCCGTGAATCAGGATACGACCCGTAAGTATTCTTGTGGAGATGTGACCCAGGGAAGTAAGAAAAATGGTTAAGTATGGGAGGACTCTACGAGTCCAACCACGACCTATAAGACGTCCTATGGACCGTAAGGAGGCTTCGTAGATCAGAGAGCTCAGCTTTCAAGAATTTCAGATGTGTCATCAGATGAAGGGCCTTATGGTCCATAGATTGGATTACGTCTGTAATCGGGGTCTCGTAAGTCCACTCCGACAGTTTTGTCATTTCTGTCCTATCTATTGCTAAAATATGTTTTTTTTGGGACGAAAAAGGGCCCTATATCAGTCTCAAAGCCCTAATTCCTTCATTTATTCTCTTAACTCTCAAAATTGTCTAAGGCAAAGGCTCTTAAAAACAAGCTAGGTCTAGGGTTCCAAATTCTTCCCCAAAGACTACAAGGTTGTTTCTCTCTAGTTCTCCTAAGGTTTGTGGGTTCAACAAAGAAGTCCTCTTTGAAAATGAACTTTGAATTACGAAATTTTTAATCTTTGATTCATGGGTAATTGCATATTCATTGATATTCACTTAGATTATGGTAATTCATGCATTCTTACAATTGTTTATGAATATTTATCAAGGTTTTACATGACTTGAATCAAATATTACAGATTTGCATGATTTAACTTAATCTACACTTTAAACTTAGAACACTCTTATGAGTTAATATGATTTTGATCCTATATTGCTTAATTGATTATTTTAAGCTTGCTTATGATTCAATTACATGATTTTAAGGTTATTTGATAAATACCCAAATATGAATTAAGTTGATTTATGAATTCCATATATTGACCTTTATGACATGGACTTGAGTATATGATTTTAAACAAGGATAAGAACTATAAGTTTTGAATTGATATTGGGTGACTCAATACCCACTCTGAATTATTCCGAATTTCTTTTATGGAGCTATTCTCAAGTACAAGTTAAATATGTTTTGACAAGCTAAGACCTTCTGAATTAAGTTGAGTTTTGATTATTTTGATTATGCATTGTTAGTTTCCGCAGGATTTTGACTTAGCACCGAATGAGTTAGGAGTGAGGCTCGATCCAATGGGTCTTATATAAAGCTTCTAATCTCATAACTACGTGCCATCATAGGATATTTTTAATTTGCCTTTCTAGTCCTTCCGACTAGTGGATCCATCTAATATTTCTATTTTCGGAGTTTACTTTGGCAAGGAGGCTCACTCTTTGGCTGATGTAGAGCATACCATCGGTATTCCACATTATAGCTCATATGGTTTTGTCAGTTATGATTTATTCCCACACCTATTTGAATATGTGATTACTGTGCATTATCATGGTATTATTTTATGCCTTATTTTGAAACTAATTATATTGGTAAAGCTTCAGAATTGGGCATATCTAGTATGTATTCTTTGTCATTTTATTTATTTGTTGCATTGCATACCTAAATATTTAGTATATTTCAAAGTACTAACCGCATTTTGTCTATATTCTTATGATCATGTTGGGACAGGTGACCTACCTCATCCTCCTCCTCATGGCTAGGTTAATTCGTGAAAACTCTAAGCTTGTGGTGAGTTCCCATTCACCAGGAACATAGCCTTTATCTTCTAGCTTACCTTTGATATTCCAGACATATTATGAATTTTCTTCTAGGACATTGTGTTGAGGGGTCCAGACTTGTATTTTTGGCTCTGTTTATTGTCCTTTATTTAGAGGTGTGTTTGGACTACTACATCACTTTGATTATGTTGTGAAATTTTAAGTTGAACTTTCACTTTTAACTATGGTTTGTCCATAGTCCCGTTCCCCATTTCATATTGTCACTAATATATTATTCATTATTTAAACCTATGAAGTGCATATATGATCTAAGAGGCTTGTTTGGGGACCTTCTGATGTGCTGCAAAAATATAACATTTTTAATGCTTAAAACTTGGGATTTTGTGCATTCTCAAGGTGATGTTAGTAGATTTGATGTTTGTTTTTTTTTTTGTTTTATAGAATTTCAGTGTTAGCTTGATTTTAGGCTTGAAGTGCAGATTTGAAGAAATTTTGGCAGTTTACAAGATCCTCTACAGGCCGTGGGTCACTCCACAAGTTGTAGAGGGGGTTTTGTTTGATGTTCTCGTGAAGGGGTGAAAAGTGATCACACTCTACGAGAGAGGACCATGAGTCGTAGACCATCATATGAGTCGTAGAGTGTGACCGTGAAGTGAAGAACAAAAATTGAAGAGTTACTGAAAGTGGCTCAGACAAAACCCTTCACGAGTAATAGAATCCTACACAACCCGTGGAAAAGGTTTCGTGAAAGGTGCCGGTGGATGCACATACATTCCACGAAACCTCGATCCATGAGCCATGAACTGCCTCACGAGTCGTAAAAGTTGCTCGTAACTGGCGCTGATATAGTTATCCTATTTCATTTTAACTTTGTATTTTAAGTACTATAAATACGTTTTTGGGTTTTCTATCAATTATACAACATTAGATACAATACTACTACAGAGAGAATAACAATATCGAGAGTTTGTGAATATTATTTTGTGATTTTATTAATTCAAGTTTGTAATTTCATTAAGATTTTGGATTTGTGTTCATCAATTCTTGAGCGTAAGTAATTTAATTATGTACTTTTCTTGCATAATTTCTGATCATACTCCAAGCATGTGTGGCTAAATCCACAATTAGGGTTGTGGGAACCATGACAAACTAACTAAGATAAAATTGAATAACTTGCAACTTCTTGGATGGTGTTAGGATGCATTAATTTATCTCTTCACTTTAATTGATTTTTAACGGATGTCCAACGTTAGAACCTACCTAGTATCACTTGCCCAATCCAGGAGGTGATGAATAGGAAAAGAGTTAATTAACAAAAGTTGATCGATTTCTCTCAACTAATCAATCTACTAGATGTAGTAGAGTTGTTTTGGGATAAAAGTAAGGGTTAGTAAAGAAACATCACAAAGAACGATCAAGTAATGTGATGAAATTCACCTAGATGTCTGATTACGGATTTAGGAAAACATAACTTACTGTCCTGTACCTACACACTAGAAAAGAGCCGTAAGTATCCAAAAACACTTAGTTAGGGAGTTATGGAAAATACGTAGCCCTAGTTAGTTTCTCTTTTGATTACAAACACGTGCTATTTTAGTTTAGAATTTATTTTTACTTGCAAAACCCCCTTGTTATATTTATTTTTCTATTTCTGGGAGATATTAGGGTATATTGATTCAGTTTACAAAAGTGTGCTAATTCAGAGTCTACCATATTCCTCGTGGGAATGATCCTAACCCTTGTTAAGTTAAATACTTGATTACGACCGTTTTAAACCTCTAAGTAGGGGTGTCTGTTGAGCGTTAACATTAGACTCCAGCATTTTATGGCACTATTATCGGGGAATACGACTAAACTTGATTAGCGCACTGTAATTTAATAGATTTCTCTTTATTTCCCTAATTTTATGTTTTTTGTTGCTTTTGTCATGGTATAGGATGCAGGTGAATAGTGTCTGTCAACTACGATAAGTCGAGGCACTCCCGTGATTCCTTTTGACCCAGAAATTGAGCAAACCCGAAGAAGAATAGACTGACAACTTAGTAATGATGTTGAGAATGCAGTTAATGCTGCACTGAATCCAAATGCAGACAACCCACCCATAGTCATTCCACAGCTCAAGGGACTTCAAGCCGCTGCTAATGATTGAAATCAATATCGGCTAAACCCAATACTATGGATGTCATGTGAGCGATAGTGTTACCTCCACTTCCAGATGACACTAAGTTCTTCGTATCGAGTGGGTTACTGCAGATGCTACAAAATCACAAGTTGTTCGTAGGTCTACCATCAGAGGACCCACACAATCACCTGCACAATATTGTGTTTATCTACAAAAGTGTAATGGGGAATTAAAATCTATCCATGGATGCCGTTAGGCTCCGTTTCATCCCATTATCTCTTACTAGAAATATATATCATGGTTAGCTGAGCTCTTACAGAGTTTGATCACCAGTTAGAATGAATTACACATAGCCATTTTAGAGAGGTACTTGCCCATCTCCAAAAAGCTCAAGCTGAAACAAGAGATTAATAACTTTGAGCAATTTCCTGGTGATTCAATTGGTACTATGTGGGAGCAGTTTTCAAAGTGTTTGAGAAGGGTTTCCGACCAGAAGATTGTAGATGAATCCCTAGTTGAAATCTTCTACAGAGCCCTTGATGAGAACGGGAAAGAAGTCGTCGATACCATCATGGGTGGATCATTCATAGATCATACCTTCCAGGAGATCGCAAAGAGGATAGTGAGGGTGGTCAAAACTCATCGTGCATAGGGAACAAGTGACAAAGCCACAACAAGGAGCTCATTTGCAGTTACTACTACTTCGGTGCAAGCACAGGTCAATGAACAAGTGATGCAGGAACTTGCACAAACTAGTACCAATGTGGAGGTACTGATAAAGAAAAATGCAGAGAAGGTGAATGTTGTCTATCATCTTCCTATCAGAGCACCCATGTATGAGGAACCCTATTTTGAGAAAGATTCTTGCTTCGTAGCTGAGCAGACGGGGGGTTTCTAGCCTAACGCCCAGGGGTTCAATCAGGACTACTGACACCAAGGGCAAGTAAACTAAGGTCAAAACTACGGACGAGATGGAGCATACAATAATAACAATCAGGGTGGCTTCTATGATCAAAATAGAGGCCAAGATAGAGAGGTTGAGTGGGGTTGTAGAGATGGTTACAGAAGCGGCACCTATGTGCCACCCCATAATCGTGACTCTGGTGCAGGTTTATCTAGAGTTGAGGAGATGTTTGACAGATTTCTAAAGAAGGCTGATGCGCAGGATGAGACACTTAGGGGGATGAAGACTGACATCTCCAACATTAATCAGAAGATCGAGTCTCATTCAGTTGCAATCTAGCAGCTTGAGCAACAATTCGGCCAGATCTTGACCCAGCTAAACCAACGCCAGAAAGGTACTCTGCCTAGCAACACTGTTCAGAATCCAAAGAATGAAGGGCAGTATATGGCTATCACAACTCGCAGTAGGAAGCAGACCACTGATCCTACAATGCTTGCAGATGATGATGAGATTCATGATGAGGGTGTTATGGATAAGCAAGCTGAAACTGGAAATGTTAGTGTTCAGAATGAGGAAAGCAATGTCGCGCCAAAATAGTTGAGACGCATTCCTTGACCTCCTCCTCCCTTTCTACAGAAACTTAATAAAAAGGAGGAGAAAGGTAAGTTCAAACACTTCCTTTCTATGTTGAAGCAACTTTTCATTAACATCCCACTAATAGAGGCATTGGAGAAGATGCCCAGATACGCCAAGTTTATGAAGGATCTGGTGATGAAGAAGAACACTGTGAGTCAGGATCTCTCACAAGAGCTCCAACATTGAAGTGCTATATCTACCCGGTCCTTGGTGCAGAAAATAAAGGATCCCGGAGCATTTACCATTCCTTTCACTATAGGGGATGTGGAGTTCGCAAGGGCATTATGTGATCTTGGTGCCAACATTAACTTGATTCCACTTGTGATTTTCAAGAAGCTCGGCCTGGTATCCCCTACATCTACTAGCATGAGACTATTGATGGCTAACCGAATTGTGAAGAAGCCAGTGGGAATCTCGCATGATGTCCTCATCAAGGTGGACAAATTTATATTTGTGGCGAGCTTCGTGATCTTAGACTACGAAGTTTACTTTGAAGTCTCAATCATCTTGGGAAGGCCTTTCTTGGCCACTGGGCGAGCATTAGTGGACATGAAATCCAACCGCCTCAAGTTTAGATTGAATGACAAAGAAGTTACCTTTAACGTCTGTAGGTCAATGAAGAGGCCAGATGAGCTTAAGATGGAGGTGCGGACTATTGGAAAGTCTGAGTAATCAGATAGCCCATGTCGTGTCGCGACAATAAATTAGGCGCCGCTTGAGAGTCAACCCAAGATAGTTTTGTAATAATCGTAGTTTAGTCTTTAGTTTTTAGCTTTAGACTTAAAATAGGTTAGATTTTTATATTTTTAGGTTGTAAATGTTGGACAATGGACTGGTGTTATATAGGGTAACAATGTATTTTTGTAAGTTTTGCAGGTACCAGACCAAGTCAACCAATTTTGGTTGAAAAGAAACTGAAAATGGACTTTATGACTAACTCTACGGGTTGTGCTGCATTGTACGACCCGTAGACCATCTCGTAAAGTTCTCCAGTAAGCAAGGATCAGGTGAACTCCAATCCATAAACCACGTCCACAATTTTTATGTAGAACTACGGGTCATGGATTGGGTTCATGGATCCCAGGTAAGTCCTTAAAATTTGCCTAAGTGTCAAAAGTGGTTTATGAGACCCTTTTACGAGTCGTTTGTCATCATACGACTCGTATAAAGGCTCGTAGACTACAGGTGTGGAAAAAGGGTTTAAGGCTTCTAGGAAACCATAATTTATAGTCTGTAAGCATTCCATGACCTATAATTAAGGTTTTGTGAAGCCAGAACTCTGACATTCTAACTCGACCCAGTATGGTTTAAATAGGTGTCAAAATTATTTTGACCCCATTATTTTGCAAATACCGTCGATCCCAAACCCTAACCCGACCATTACCATCCTTCTATGACTAAGAATTCATCAACTCACGTTATTTTCCAGCCACCTCTGGTGAAACCTCCTCTCCTAGGGTTTCGAACCCCCATAGTGTCCTTGTCATTATCTTCCAAATCACATTTCAAATTGGTAAGTCTACGGTCCCTAAAACCTACTTTATCAAGTTGTAATTTGTATTGAGTTTGATTGGGATTAGGGATGTATTTAGTGGAGTCGTGAACTTATTGAAATGCTATGCCTTGAAAATTTAGTCATAATTTTGCTTATGTTGATTAAGGTAGAAGTAGGTGCTGAAAAAGGTTGGGTGTTTTAATTGTGTGTTGGTACAACTACTCAGTCATTGTAATATATTGAAAAATGTGTGAGTACATGGCCAAATAGTTAGTTCACGCATTGATGGATGGTCGGATGATTTAATATGTATAATAAATCTTTTGATGGGGTGTTTTTGACGATAATGCATGATTGGGGTTAGTAACTTGGTGTGAATTTGCATGTGAGTGCATGAATCTTTGTTTAATAATGTTGTTTTGTTTGGTAAAATTGGTCGGGGGAACTCGTAGATGAGGTCATCAAAGATTTCTGAACACTGGCCATGTCTAGGAGGGTCTTCTACAGCTTGTGGATCAATTCACAAGCCGTGGTTGCCCCTCGTGAAAGGTTCCAGTATTGAATACTCTTGGGGGCTTTATCATACGAGACCTTCTATGACTAGTGGATTATTTTGTGATTCGTAGATAGGTCTCGTAGAGTTTGCCAATGTTGAACCCAAGCTAGGACTTACATCCATGACTCAATCTATGACTCGTGACTGGGTCTCGTGGATGCAACTCTAGTTGTTGAACAGTGGCTACACACTGCCCTACGAAACCCTTTACGACTCATAGAGTACTCTACGACTCGTAAAGAGGGTTTCATGAACCCTTACTTCCTAGTCTAGTTTTGAATTTTTTTTGTGTTTTGGATTGCAATTCATGAAACTAATTCATTTCATGATTGTGTGTCTTACATGTACCATGACCCCTAAATCAAAGAAAGAGGAGATTCGAGCTATGAAGGCCCACCTGCGAGATGAGGCCCCAAATTCAGAGCATGCCTCAGAGGCTAGTGGCTCTGTAAAGGATCTTAGCATCCAACCAGACTCTAATATAGAGCCACGATAGACTCAGACATCTTCTAGGCATGCTATATCGCAGGCTATTGTGGTCCGCCCTCCCCAGTCTGATGAGGGAGGGTGATAGGGCTTATAGTAATATTTGGATGACCTCCTATGAGAGCGGGTCCAGATCCAGTTCTGAGGAGGATTCAGACTCCTCATTATCCTCCAAACCTCCCGTACCCGATTTATCACCAGACACAGAGCATAATAGGTGGTGCATCGAGGGCATGCAAACTATATTCATGGAGGATATGCAGAGGAATGAGCACGACCAACTCGCTCGTTCCATACTGTAGGAGTCCCAAATCATCACCAGAGAACTTGGCAGTGTCCCGGGTCTGGAGAATACTATTATTCGACACAGACTTTAGTGGTTGGAACAACCGATTGGGAGGTACTCATCGATATTAGTGAGGGAGTTCTTTGCCTCCTACACTGCCACTATCTACAACACTCTTCCCAAGTGGAAGAAACCCCTCACCCAGCCTAGTTTAGAGGAGGTCAGAGTGCGAGGCCAGGTGGTCGACATGTCAAAGGAGATCATCCGACGGATGCTATTTGGACCTGAGTTTGCAACCCCTAGCTCCAATGCAGAGTTCAATCACAAAGTGGGGCAGGTACGTGACTTAGGAATGATGAGGGACCCAGAGCACCGAGCCCATTTGATGAGGTGGGTGGCTACCCATATTGCTATTACAGGACCTGACCCCACGTGGGTAGCCACATCTTTGAAGCCTATTATCAAGACTTTGCTCAGTTTCTCCGCCAAATTTTGGTGGGCGATAGTTAGCTCGAGGATCCAGTTGACATTTGTAGATAATACCTTGACGCCGGAGAGAGACGTATTGGTGGCCAACATCTTGGCTAGCTAACCTATTAATTGGGCTGCTCTGATTATAGAGCAGATCTATGAGGTGTCCCAGAGGAGGTCAATGACAATCCCCTTCCCGTGCTTGATACATTACCTATTTTTTACGGTGGGGGTTCATATATTACATCACATGGACATATTATTAGAGGTGCAACACACATTATATGCCAGCCTGATCAAGATTAAAGAAAATCTAGTTTTTCTCCGTCGGGCACCGAGACCATAGGTGATACTTTCAGATTTACCAGCCTCAGTGCCTTCGACCAAGCCCTCTAGTTCTGCCACTGCACCGACTGTAGAGGGCCCCCCAAAGACTGAGACTGCTGAGTAAAGAGGGCCCACTATTTCTACTACTGCTGCTCCAGAGTCTGTGTTCACGACTTTACCACCTGCCGGTATTGCATTTGTGTCATCAACATCTTTTCAGGCACTCGCGCAGAGATTGATGCATGTCGAGTCATAGTTGGCTCAACTATTACAACAGTTGAGGCCTTGGGTCCGCCAGGTTACTATAGATGCTGAGAGTCGGATACAAGTATTCACATTTGCTACCATCAGAGAGGGACTTGCACTAGTGGATGCCCACATCGATGCCTTTTAGAAGTTGGTCCAGATGAGACTCCACTCAGCGGTTCTCATTAATTTGTCGGCTATGTAGACGGAGATTCAATAGCTCCGATCTGACATTCCTGAAACATTGGTTACTCCATTAGGCTTTCCATCTACCACACTAGCTGCAACATCTATTGTAGACCTATTCGCTCTAGAGGAGCCCACAAAGACTTCCCTTAGGAAGAGGCCCCACATAGATGATGTAGATGCGAAGTGCCTTGGTGGTGAGCGGAAAGAGGAGGAGGACCTGCAGATCACCCTGGCCAGATCCCCAGAGTAGGAGGAGGCTAGACAGGAGCACACACATCAGTTGCTTAGAGCCGAGGGTACCTCCATATTTTCTCCTACTGTTGAGGAGTCTACCAGGCCTATGGAGGGTGGACAGAGTGAGACTGAGTGAGGTGCTTAAGCTCCTAGGTATGTTTCTTTTGACCCCATTTCTTTATCTTTTTCTTACGTGCATTGAGAATAATGCATGATCTTTTTGATGGGGTGTGGGTGGTTATACGACCTCAGTGAAGTCTAGGTAACTTTGACCTATAACTATCCTAATTTTTTAGTTCAAAGGATTTTCTTGCCTGTGTTCTTTCCCTGTGGATTTTATTTTATGTTGAACCAACATGTTTAGGATATTTTAGGTAGCATTTGTAGTACATAGTATTGATATCCATGGCATAGTAAATTTTATGTAAAAATGATACCCATCAAATTTATTTTAGCTAGTTGATAGTAACCAAATGATTAGGTTGTCTGATAGTGTTTGTTCTGTTCTGATAAGTGTGTGAACTGTGATAAAAAGCATGATATGGAAGTTTGTGTCAACAAGTAAAGCAGTGCCATGAGTGAGTGAGCATAATTGTATGATTCTTTACTGTGCTTCAATTCAGAACTTGCCTTATTACTCAGGTTTAGACTCTAGGTAGGTTGGCTAGGAAAGGATCTTAGGTCATTGTTCTGATTTAGCCCACTTAGCTTAAATATAACCAACCAAAGACGTTAATTATCCCTTGATCCCTATTTTTTAGCCTAACATTGACCCTATTCTTTGTAAACACCTAATAAGCCTGGACCTTAATGAATGATGACCCCAAACTTTGCCCTGGTCTTTCCTTGAACACTGTGTACTTCAACTCAGGCTAAAAGCCTAAGTTAAGGGTGGCTACCCAAAAAGTGGCCCTAGTTCAGAGGATAGATATTGTGCACCTCATCCTAGGCCAAAAGCCTAAGTTGAGGTGGATGGTATAAGGAGAAGTCATAAGAAGGGGAAAAGGAAAAGCTTAAGGATACAGAGAAGGGAGAAAAAGAATTAAAAGGGTGCAAGAAAAATGATAAAATTGTCAAATCTCAAAACAATGTGAATGAATAAGGCAAAGAAAAGAAAAGCACCCTTAAGGAGTTAAAAAGGGGGGAAAAGGGAGACAAAAAAAATATATGATAGGTTGCAAGGGTAAAAGTGGTGAATAATGTTGTATAAAGGAGGGTCACAGTCACTATGTATCCATACAATCACTCCAAAGTCCCCTGAGCCTACATTACAAGCTTAGAAAGTCCTAACGTGATCCTAGTTCGACTAGTCAAAAAGTCACAATCTAGAGTATAGGGGCAAGCATATGGTATTGGGCACAGTAATTGAATATCTTTTGTGAGAGTGAGTATGTTGATATAGCCCTAATGAACTTGAATTGAAAATATCACGTAAAGCATATGATGGGACTTCTTTTTGTGAGGGCACTTGCATTGCACTGTTGATACTTGACTAATTCAGTGATATGTTGCTTAATTGTGGTTTCATAGCTTTTCATAGTTGCACTACTGGATATTATAGTTTGTATTGGTTTGCTGGATAGTTATCTAATATGTGTTTCGAGGAGACTTGGTATCTGTTGAGATTTTGATATATTCTATGTCATTGGGTTGATGTATATGTGTCTCTATGCTGCTTAAGTAGATTGAGTCCATCGCTTGAGGACAAACAATAATTTTAAGTTGAGGGTGTTAATGTGCTGTCAATATATAAAACTTTAAATGCTTAAAACTTGAGATTTTGTGCGTTCTCAAAGCGATGTTAGTAGATTTGATGTTTGTTTTTGTTTGTTTTGCAGGATTTCAGTGTTGGCTTGATTTTAGGCTTAAGTGCAGATATGCAAAAATTTTGGCAGTTTACGAGACCCTCTACGGGTCATGGGTCACTCCACGAGTCATAGAGGCGGTTTCATTTGATGTTCTAGTGAAGGGGTAAAAAGTGAGTCATACTTTATGAGAGAGGACCACGAGTCGTAGATCATCATATGAGTCGTAGAGTGTGATCGTGAAGTAAAGAACAGAAATTGAAGAATTTTTGAAAGTGGCTAAGACAAAACCCTTCACGGGTCGTGGAATCCTACACAGCCCATGGAAAAAGTTCCGTGAAAGGTATCAGTGGATGCAACTACATTCCACAAGACCCCAATCCACGAGTCGTGAACTGCCTCACGAGCCATAAAAGCTACTCGTAACTGGCGCTGACACATTTATCTTATTTCATTTTAACTTTATATTTTAAGTACTATAAGTAGATTTTTAGATTTTTTATCAGATATACGACATTAGATACGGTACCACTACAGAGGGAATAACAAGATTGAGAGTTTGTGAACATTATTTTGTGGTTTTATTAATTCAAGTTTGCAATTTCATTGAGATTTTGGATTTGTGTTCATTAATTCTTTTGCGTAAGTAATTTAATTATGTACTCCTCTTGCATAATTTATGATCATACTCCAAGCATGCATGGCTAAATCCACAACTAGGGTTGTGGGAACCATGACAAACTAACTATGATAAAATTGGATAACTTGTAACTTCTAGGATGGTGTTAGGATGCATCAATTAATCTCTTCACTTTAACTAATTTTTAACGGAAGGCCATCATTAGAACCCACCTAGTATCACTTGCCCGATCCAGGAGGTGATGAATAGGAAATGAGTTAATTATCCAAAGTTGATCAATTTCTCTAAACTAATCAATCTACTAGATGTAGTAGAGTTGTTCTGGGATAAAAGTAAGCGTTAGTAAAACAACATCACAAAGACCGATCAAGTAATGTGATGATTCACCTAGATGCCTGATGATGAATTTAAGAGAACATAACTTACTGTCCTGCACCTACACACCAGAAAAGAGTCGCAAGTATCCAAAAACACTTAGTTAGGGAGTCATGGGGAACATATAGACCTAGTTCATTTCTCTTTTGATTACAAACACTTGATATTTTAGTTTAGAATTTATTTTTACTTTCAAAACACCCCTCGTCATATTTATTTTTCTATTTCTAGGAGATATTAGGGTATATCGATTCACTTTACAAAAGTGTGCTAATCTGGAGTCTATCATCTTCCTCGTGGGAATAATCCTAACCCTTGTTAGGTTAAATACTTGATTACAACCGCTTCAAACCTCCAAGTAGTGGCGTGCTTGATACATCGCCTATGTTTGACGGTGGAGGTTCGTATATTGCATCATGTGGACATATTACTAGAGGTGCAGTGCACATTAAATACCAGCTTGATCAAGGCTGAAGAGAATCCAGTTGTTCTCCATTGGACACCGAGGACATAGGTGATACTTCTAGATTTTCCTGCCTTAATGCCTTTGACCGAGCCCTCCAATTTTGCCGCTGCACCGACTGCAGAGGGCCCTCCATAGACTGAGACTACTGAGGAGAGGGGCCCTACTATTTCTACTGCTGCTGCTCCAGACTCTATGTTCATGACTTCACTACCTGCCAACATTGCATTTGTGTTGGCAACATCTTTTCAGGCACTCGCACAGAGATTGACACATGCTGAGTCATAGTTAGCTCAACTACCATAACGGTTGAGGCCCTGGGTTTGCCAGGTTGTTACAGAGGCTGAGAGTCAGATGCAAACATTCACAGTTGTTAGCATTAGAGAGGGACTTGCACCAGTGGATGCCCGTATCGATGCCTTTGTGGAGTGGGTCCAGACGAGCCTTCACACAATAACTCCCATTGATTTTTTGGCTATGCAGACAAAGATTCAGCAGCTCCATGCTAACATTGCTGTAACATTGTTTACTCCATTAGGCTTTCCATCTACTACGCCAGCTGCAACACCTATTGTAGACCTGTTCGCTCCAGAGGAACCTACACAGACTTCCCTTTGGAAGAGGCCCCGCATAGATGATGCAGATGCAGAGTGCCCTGGTGGTGAGGAGACAGAGGAGGAGGACCTACGGATTACCCTATCCAGATCCTGAGAGGAGAAGGAGGCTAGATAGAAGCGCGCACTTTAGTTATTTAGAGGCGAGGGTACCTCTAGATTTACTCCTACTGTCGAGGAGTCTACTAGGCCTATGGAGGGTGGACAGAGTGAGACTAAGAGAGGCGCTTAGGCGCCCAGATATTTTTCTTTTGACTCTAGTTCTTTATATTTTGCTTACTTGCATTGAGGACAATGCACGGCCTTTTTGATGGGATGTGGGTGGTTATACGACCTCAATGAAGTCTAGGTAACTTTGACCTATAACTACCCTAATTTTTGAGTTCAAAGGATTTTTTTGCCTGTGTTCTTTCCCTGCGGATTTTATTTTATGTTTAACCGACATGTTTAGGATGTTTTAGGTAGCATTTGTAGTACATATTATTGATATCCATGGCATAGTAAATTTTATGTAAAAATGATACCCATCAATTGTTTTTAGCTAGTTGATAGTAACCATGCATGATTAGGTTGCCTAATAGTGTTTGTTCTGATAAGTGTGTGAACTGTGATAAAAAGCATGATCTAGTAGTTTGTTTCAATATGTAAAGCAGTGCCATGAGTGAGTGAGCATAATTGTATGATTCTTTACTGTGCCTCAATTCATAACTTGCCTTATTACTCAGGTTTAGACTCTAGGTTAGTTGGTTAAGAAAAAATCTTAGGTTATTGCTCTAATTTAGCCCACTTAGCTTAAATATAACCAACCAAAGATGTTAATTATCCCTTGATCCCTATTTTTTAGCCTAACATTGACCCTATTATTTTTAAACACCAAATAAGCCTAGATCTTAATGAATGATGATCCCAAACTTTGCCCTGGTCTTTCCTTGAACACTATGTACTTCAACTCAAACTAAAAGCCTAAGTTGAGGGTGGCTACCGAAAAAGTGGCCCTGGTTCGGAGGATAGATATTGTGCACCTCATCTTAGGCCAAAACCCTAAGTTAAGGGTGGCTGGTATAAGGAGAAGTCATAAGAAGGAGAAAAGAAAAAGCTTAGGGATACAAAGAAGGGGGAAAAAGAATAAAAAGGGTGCAAGAAAAATGATAAAATTGCCAAAGCTCAAAACAATGTAAATGAATAAAGCAAAGTGCTAAAGAGAAAAGAAAAGCACCCTTAAGCAATTAAAAAAAGGGATAAAAGGGAGAAAAAAAGAAAAATGATAGGTTGGTAGGGTAAAAGTGGTAAATAATGCAGTATCAAGGAGGGTCACAGTCACTATGTATCCATATAATCACTCCAAAGCCCCCTGAGCCTACATTATAAGCTTAGAAAGTCCTAATACGATCCTAGTTCGACTAGTCAACAAGTCACAATCTAGAGTATAAGGGCAACCATCTGATATTGGACACATTAATTGAATATCTTTTGTGAGAGTGAGTGTGTTGATATAGCCCCAATGAACTTGAATTAAAAATATCACCTAGAGCGTATGATGGGACTTCTTTCTGTGAGGGCACTTGCATTGCATTATTGATACTTGACTAATTCAGTGATATGTTGCTTATTTATGGATGCATAGCTTGTCATAGTTGCACTACTGGATATAATAGTATGCATTGGTTTGCTGGATAGCTATCTGATATGTGTTTTGAGGAGACATGGGTATCTGTTGAGATTTTGATGTATTTTGTGTCATTGGGTTGATGTCTATGTGTCTCTGTACCGCTTAAGTAGATTGAGTCCATCGCTTGAGGACAAACAACAATTTTAAGTTGAGGGTGTTGATGTGCTTCCAAAATACAACACTTTTAATGATTAAAGCTTGAGATTTTGTGCGTTCTCAAAGCGATGTTAGTAGATTTGATGTTTGTATTTTAGGATTTCAGTGTTGGCTTGATTTTAGGCTTGAAGTGCAGATTTACAGAAATTTTAATAGTTTACGAGACCCTCTAGGGGTCGTGGGTCACTCCACGAGTCGCAGAGAGGGTTTCATTTGATGTTCCAGTAAAAGTGAGTCACACTCTACGAGAGAGGACCACGAGTCGTAGACCATCATATAAGTCGTAGAGTGTGGTCATGAAGTGAAGAACAGAAATTGAAGAGTTGCTTAAAGTGGCTAGGACAAAACCCTTTACGTGTCGTGGAATCTTACACGACCCGTGGAAAAATTTCCGTGAAAGGTATTAGTGGATGCAACTACATTCTACGAGACTCCGATCCACTAGCCGTGAACTGCCTCACAAGCTGTAAAAACTGCTCGTAATTGGTGCCGACAAAATTGGCCAATTTTGTTTCTACTTTGTATTTTAAGTACTATAAATAGGTTTTTAGGTTTTTCATCAGATATACAACATTAGATACAGTACTATTACAGAGAGAATAATATGATTGAGAGTTTGTGATCATTATTTTGTGATTTTATTAATTCAAGTTTGCAATTTCATTGAGATTTTAGATTTGTGTTCATCAATTCTTGTGCGTACGTATTTTAATTATGTACTCTTCTTGCATAATTTATGATCATACTCCAAGCATACGTGGCTAAATCCAACCCTAGGGTTATGAGAACCATGATAAACTAACTAAGATAAAATTGGAACACTTGCAACTTCTTGGATGGTGTTAGGATGCATTAATTAATCTCTTTACTTTAACTGATTTTTAATAGAAGGCCAACGTTAGAACCCGCCTAGTATCACTTGCCCGATCCAGGAGGTGATAAATAGGAAAAGATTTAATTAATAGAAGTTGATCGATTTCTCTAAACTAATCAATATACTAGATGTAGTAGAGTTGTTCTGGGATAAAAGTAAGGGTTAGTAAAGCAACATCACAGAGACCGATCAAGTAATGTGATGAAATTCACCTAGGTGCCTGATCACGAATTTAGGAGAACATAACTTACTGTCCTGCACCTACACAACAGAAACGAGTCACAAGTATCTAAAAACACTTAGTTAGGGAGTCATGGGGAACACGTAGCCCTAGTTCATTTCTCTTTTGATTACAAATACTTGTTATTTTAGTCTAGAATTTATTTTTACTTGCAAAACCCCCTCGTTACATTTATTTTTCTATTTCTGGGAGATATTAGGGTATATCAATTCACTTTATAAATGTGTGCTAATTCGGAGTCTACCATATTCCTCGTGGGAATGATCCTAACCCTTGTTAGGTTAAATACTTGATTACGATTGCTTCAAACCTCTAAGTAGGAGTGTGTTTGATACATCACCTATGTTTGACGGCGAGGGTTCGTATATTACATCATGTGGACATATTACTAGAAGTGAAACACACATTAGATGCTAGTCTGATCAAGGCTAAAGAGAATCCAATTGCTCTCCGTCGGGCACCGAGGCCACAAGTGATACTTCCAGATTTTCCCGCCTCAGTGCCTCCGACCGAGCCCTCCCGTTCTACCACTGCACCGACTGCAGAGGCCTCCCCACAAACTGAGATTGTTGAGGAGAGGGCCCACTATTTCTACTACTGGTGCTCCAGATTCTATGTTCACGATTTCACCACCTGCCGACATTGTATTTGTGTCAGAAACATCTTTTCAGGCACTCGCATAGAGATTGACATATGCTGAGCCACAGTTTGCTCAGCTACTACAGTAGTTGAGGCTCTGGGTCTGCTAAGTTTTTACAGAGGCTGAGAGTTATATGCAGGCATTCACAATTACTGCAATCAGAGAGGGACTTATATCGGTGGATGCTCGCATTGATGTCTTTGAGAAGCAGGTCCAGACGAGGCTCCACAGAACGACTCCCATTGATTTGTCAGCTATGCAGATAGAGATTCAGCTGCTTTGGGCCGACATTATTACAATATTGGTTACTCCATTAGGCTTTCCATCTACCACGCCAACTACAATACCTATTGTAGACCTGTTCGCTCTAGAGGAGCCCACACAGACCTTGGGAAGAGGCCCCGTACAGATGATGCAGATGCAGAGCGCCTTGGTGGTGAGAGGACAGAGGAGGAGGACCTGCGGATCGCCTAGCCAGATCACGAGAGAAGGAGGAGGCCAGATAGGAGCATGCACGTCAGTTGCTTAAAGGAGAGTGTGGTAAACAACACACCCATAAACAAGACTCTACTAGATACGATTTCATAGACTCCCTAGGACACTTGAACTCTGTGCTCTGATACCAAGTTTGTCACGCCTCGGGAGAGTACCCTTGGCGTGGCCGGAACTCAGAGACTATTTCTAGCCCCTAAGCAAACCACTTGACTTCATCACATTCGTTCAATCACAATCGAATAGCGAAAAACATCAATAAAAAAGAATACTCAATGAAATGAAATGATAATATGAAAATCAAGGTCAAAGGCTAAACAATCTCTCCATCAACTAAGTAAGACTACTGTGAAAGAAACTAGCAAAACATAACATCCAATCATAACTCGACAGTCTAGTCTATGAAGCCTCTAAACATCTGACTAAGTGGTGCCAATGACAGGTCCATGGCTACCTAAAAAAATAAAATAGAAAGTCTAAAGTCAAAGCTAAAAGATAAAACATGTCATCCTTTAAAAGTAAAAGAGGACTCACCAATAAGCTGAATGTAATAGGTCTTCAACAATACGCTTGTTGATGATCTCTACTACCTGTCTCTTCATCATGAAAAAATGCAGGCCCAAATAGGCATCAGTACGTGGAATATACAAGTATGTAAAATGGCAGAATGAAACATATAAAGGCATAATAACATCAACTCAAATAGCTCAACTCAGGAAGTAAGGAACTCAGTCATCAAGTCAAAAGTCTAAGGTAAGAATAAAGTTTAAACAATGACCACTCATATACCATCTCATCCTATCCACTCAGAGTACTATCACTACCTATTTAGGAGTTGCTCTAACCGAAAACTATCACCTATGAGCCGGTGATGATACAACGAAGCAATGTCGTTTCCACATCTATCCAATACCTTTATAGGGTAAAGGACATCTCATCAGTGGATCCATAATAATAACATCAAGTCCTCTTTTGGGGACAATAATAAATCATTCAATTTTATAGTTCAATCCTCTGGCCATGTAGTTATTGAGTTTGAGTTGGACTTACTCTTACTCAATTCGGTGATCAATACTCCTCCCAAGATTCAACATGCTCATAAGACATCAACCATATGGTTAACTCATTCATCTAGCCTTATTGAACATTCGTCAACTCAATTCATCACATCAATTATCAACTCTTTGGTTTTATTCTTTTAAGGTTCAGTTCTTGACTCATAAAGGCTCAATCATGCATTATTTGGGCTCATAGCATTCAAGAAAAAAGATGAAGTTAATAACATTCAGGAATTTTATAGACTTCTCAGGCTCAATTTATACTCATGCATGCCCATTTAAGAGTAATATGCAAAAATATCAAGAATTCATGCTAGAGTTTATGTAGAAAAGTAAAATCATCTATTTCAAGTAATTAATTAACAAAAACTATAATTCATGCATAATTATACAGAAATACATTAGACTTTTTTTAGAAAAAACCTTCAAGAACATCCATGGAAGACTCAATTTGTTCACAACTCCAATAACTCGATCTATGGGGCACATGGAAGAACAAAATCCATGTTTTGATTAGCCTTACATACCTGAAAATTTAAATTTTTGAACTGCTTCGAAGAACTCTCAAAGTTTATGCTTCCAACCCTAGCTTTTTTTCTCCCTTGAATCCTTGCTCTTGGTTTGGAGGATGTGATTTAGCGTAAAAAGAATCAACTGATATGTTTAGGGATTTATTTAGGTATAAAAATATCAAGTCTAGACTTTAAAAGGATGGAAAAAGACCAAAATAACCCTTTAGAAAAAACTATCAAAAGTCATCCACGGGCCCATTTACAGCTCATGGAACCTTCCACGACCCATAGGGACCTTTCGTAAACTTTTGGACACATTTTTTAGGTTACTTGAATATCCCACAAGACCAATCCACGACCGTAGAATACTTTATGACCCATAGATGGATTCATGAAGTCTGGAGCTAAAAATTGATTTTCTAAACTTTTTCGCGAGACATATCTTTACGGGTCGTACTTCAATCTAAGACCCATATGTGATTTCGTGGAACTACTCTGTTCTGGAAATGTTCAGTAAAATGTCCATAACATTTGACTCCGAACTTCAAATGAGGTGAAATCAATTGCGTTGAAAAGATAATTCAAAGAGCTTTCATTTGGTAGGTCATGGGAAATCTAAATCTCTGTGTGCTAAGAGTTATGATCATTTAAAATTGATCCTTACATAATCTATCACTATAAATTCAATTTATAGGAAGGTTTTGAACTCGACTAAGTGGTAGAAGTCTCTAATGACCCTAATACACTTATTACATATAAGAATAAAGCTTGAAACATGGGTGAATATAAGATTAGACTTATGGGGTTTCACACTCTTCATTTCCCTTTACTTGGTTCCCTCCATATTTTCCTTTGTCTTTCTATTTTCATTTCCCAATTCACACTTATCACTAAAACTGACAATCCCCCACATGAATGGGGAATGACCATTTTCTTATCATGAGAATGGACCTTACATAGTTTTGATAATATTGAACCATCATCAATGATTTTGTTTGATCTCCTTAAACCTAGATCTTGGGATATCTAGTCTTCTAGGTAGAGTTACCGCCACGATGATTTATCCTTGACCATAATCCCATCCTCGTTGATGATCTCTCAACTCCCTCTCTAGTTAGGCCTTTGGTAAGTGGATCCAACATATTATCCTTCGACTTTACATAGTTAATTGTGATAATTCCACTAGAGAGTAGTTGTCTAATGGTATTGTGTCTTCTCCGTATATAACGAGACTTACTGTTATACATAACACTCCCAATTCTTCCTATTGTTGCTTGACTATCACAATGTATAGATGTAGGAGTCATTGGTTTGGGCCAAAATGAAATGTCTTCTAAGAAATTACAAAGCCATTCAACTTCTTCACCAACCTTGTCTAAGGCTATGAACTCAACCTCCATTGTAGATCGAACTATACATGTTTGTTTGGATGATTTCCATGATATTTCTCCTCCACCAATGGTAAAGACATACCCACTTGGGATTTAGTTTCAGTTGTCTCAGTAATCTAGTTTGCATCAATATATCCTTCAACAACTACTGGATACTTGCTATAATGCAATGCAAAGTTTTGAGTGTGTTCTAAATACCCCAAAACACATTTCATTGTCATCCAATGATTTTGGTTGGGATTACTTGTGTACCGACTCATTTTACTTAGAGCACAAGCTATGTCTGGTTGCGTACAATTCATGATGTATATCAAACTTTCCAACACTCAGGCATAATCCAATTGAGACTGAGTTTCACCTTTTTTCTTTGTCAGATCAAGGTTTAGATCAATTGGAATTTTTGCACTTTTGTAGTTTAAGTACTTGAATTTTTCTAGTACCATTCTGATATAATGAGATTGAAACAATACAAGACCTTTAGGAGTTTTGTGAATTTTTATCCCTAATATCAAGTTAGTAACTCCTAGGTCTTTCATATCAAACTTACTAGCAAGCATACACTTAGTAGCATTTATGTTAGCAATGTCGTTACTCATTATCAACATATCATCCACATATAAACAAACAATGACAACCTTATTTGGAGTGTTTTTAATATAAACACATTTGTCACACTCATTAATTTTGAAACCATTTGACAACATCGTCTAGTCAAATTTTGCATGTCATTGTTTGGGTACTTGTTTTAGTCCATACAATGACTTAACAAGTCTGCACACCTTCTTTTCATTTCCAGTAACTATGAATCTTATGGTTGTTTCATATAGATTTCTTCCTCCAAATCTCCATTTAAGAAGGTTGTTTTGACATCCATTTGATGTGATTCTAGACCGTACACCGCAACTAACTCTATTAGCATGCAAATTGATGTAATTCTAGTTACTGATGAGTACGTATCAAAGTAGTCAAGACCTTCACATTGTCTAAATCCTTTAACAACAAGCCTCACTTTATATTTGTCAACAGTGTCATCAACTTTCATTTTCCTTTTGAAAATCCATTTAGACCCTAGGGGTTTATTTTCAGGAGGAAGATCAACCAATTTCCACGTATGATTATTCATTATGGATTCAATCTCACTATTGACTACCTCTTTCCAATATTGTGCTTCTGAAGAAGTCATAGCTTCTCTGAAGGTTCGAGGCTCATTTTCTTACAAAAATATTATAAAATCTGATCCAAAGGAAGTAGAGATTCTTTGACGTTTGCTACTCTTTGGATTTTCCTCATTATGATCACTTTCCTTTGTTTCTTCTCGGGGTCATTTAGTTCCTTCATTAGATGATTCATATTCTTTATTATACAGGTATACTGTTTCAAAGAACTCAACATTATCTGATTCAATTACTGTATTAATATGAATGTCGGGATTTTCTGATTTATGCACCATAAATCGATATTCTCTACTATTCATAGCATATCCTATGAATACACAATCAATTATCTTTGGTCCTATTTTCGTTCTTTTAGGTTTAGGAATTTGGACCTTAGCCAAACACCCCCACACTTTCAACTATTCAAGGTTAGACTTTCTCCCTTTCCATTTTTTATATGGAATAAATTGTGTTTTACTATGAGGAACTCGATTCAGATATGACTAGCCGTAAGGATGGCTTCTCCCCACAAGTTCTAGGCTAAACTAGAACTAACTAACACGATCCTTAAGTTCTATTCTTTCTTTCCGCAATTCCATTGGATTGTGATGAGTAAGGGGCTATTGTTTGATGAATGATGTCATATTTCAAATATACTTCCTCAAAAAGAAATTCATATTCGTCACCGCTATTACTCCTTATCATTTTAATTTTTTTATTCAGTTGTGTTTCAACTTTACTCTTGTACTGTTTGAATGCTTCAATTGCCTCATCTTAACAATTAAGTAAATAAACATACCAGTATCGTGTACAGTCATCAATAAATGTTATGAAATATTTCTTTCCACTGCGAGATGGTATTAACTTCATGTCACAAATATCTGTGTGAATTAAGTCCAAGGGATTTGAATTCCTCTCAACTGACTTATATGGATGCTTAACATATTTAGATTCAACACAAACTTGACACTTTGACTGTTTGTTTTCAAACTTTGGCAACAGATTCAAATTACTCATTTTTCTCAAGGTTTTGTAATTGACATATTCTAAATGTAAATGCCATAAATCATTTGACTCAAGTAAATAAGAAGAAGCCTGAACTTTATTACTTTCAACAACCATTACATTTAGTTTGAAAAGACCCTCAGTAAGGTAGTCTTTTCGTACATACATCTCATTTTTGCTAATTACAACTTTGTTTGAAACAAGAACACATTTACATTTGTTCTTGATCAAGAGACCAGCAGAAACTAAATTCTTCCTCATTTTTGCAACATGACAAACTCTGTTTAGAGTCACCACCTTGCCGAATGTCATCTTTAAACATACTTTTCTATAACTTTCAGCTTTTGCTGTGGAAGAATTTCCCATGGTCTCATTAAGTGCAGTAGGGGCATATATTGCAAAGGCTTCTTTAACTGCACAAACATGTGAAGTGGCTTCAAAATCAAGCCACCACTCGTTTGGATTTCCTACCAAGTTGTATTGAGTCAACATGGCACACAGGTTCTCCACTTCTTCATTCTTTTCAATCATATTTGCTTGATTCTTTTTCTTTTGCTTCTTCGAAGAGCGGCAATCAATAACTTTATGTCCTACCTTCCCACAGTTATGGCAATTGCCTTTAAATCTCTTTTTAGGTGGATTATTTTGTGGCCCAGATGACTTCTTTCTCTTTTGTTCCATTTGGTCCTTCAGCAATATTTGCCCCTGCTATTGTTGAATTTTTCAGTGACTTCTTTTCAGCCGCTTTATTTTCCTCTTCAATTCTCAAGCATACAATGAGATCTTCAACAGTCATCTCCTTGCGTTTATGCTTTAAATAGTTATTGAAGTCCTTCCAAAGTGGGGGTAACTTCTCAATGATGGCTGCCACTTGAAAAACATCATTCACAACCAATCCTACATTAAAGATTGTGTGAGTATTAAGAATAACTTTGATATATTCAAACCAGGTATTAGATAAGATTATACTTCTGCAAGGAGATCATGAATTATAATCTGCAGCTCCTGAACTTGGGTAACAACAGTTTTACTGTCTACCATCTTGTAGTCCAAGAACTTTGCCACAATGAATTTTCTTATTCTGGCATCTTCAGTTTTGTATTTCTTTTCCAAAGCATCCCACAGTTCTTTGGAAGTCTTCAGGTTACCATACACACTATACAGATAATCTTGCAGGCCACTTAGAATGTAGTTCCTACATAGAAAATCTGAGTGTCTCCATGCTTCAGTCATCAAGAGTCGTTCATCATCCGGAGTTCCTTCAGCCAATACAGGAACATTCTCATTAATGTATATCTATAGAATTAGGGTAGTCAAGTAGAAGAACATCTTCTGCTGCCACCTTTTGAAATCAACAACAATAAATTTTGCAGGTTTTTCCGCTAGTGGAATTATAGGGGCAACATTTGAACAACTTGAAGATGTTGTAGATGGTGTTGTAACATTTGTCGTTCCAACATTCACTTTATTTGAATCATACATTTTTTTCTATCACAATTAGACAGACAAGTCAAATAACAAAAAGATACAAAAAAAACCAGAACGTAAGAATGCAGGAAGAAAAAAATGGATTTAAAGTTTAAATTCCTTAAGCTTGTTACTCCTGTATTATAATAGCAATACAAAAGACAGAATTAAAAAACACGTTCAATAATTTGAGTCGACAAAATCCACTGTGTGTCCTTAAGAAATTTAATCCCATCACTATACTTGAGGTTTGTGGATTATTTCCTCGCAGGATAAAAAATATTAACAATTACAGAGTAGCGGTACTTCAAACTCAGTAATTTTCAGTGAACACAAGAACCAACAATGGCTTCACACACAGCTTTGAATTTTGTAAGAAGATATTTTTTTTTCAATCTCTGAAAATACAGAACGTGTCCCATTTATAGAGAGTATTGAGTGTGAATCTTCCTATTCAGAACAGACTCATCTACTCAAAACATGCATGGTGTCGTTTGGGAAAGATTGTGTCTGTTCTAATTTTAATTTACGCGCTAAAATTAAAAGTATGTTAAACTAACTAACTTTGCGTATTAACTTAATTAAATAATTCATAAATTAATAAATAATTTATAAATAAATAAATTAATTAATTAATTAATAATTTCTAAATAAACAAATAAATATCAAAAAAAGGAAAATTTTCAGATTGATTAAAGGGAAAAGGGTCAAAAATGTCCTTGTATTATCAAAAAAGATTAAAAAAAATGCACTCAGTTTATACTTTGGGTCATTTATGCCCTTGTACTATCATAAATAGGTCAAAATGCCCTGATGCTAACGGAAAAGGGTCAAAAATGCCCTTGTCAATGATATTTTGGTCCAAAAATATCCTTATTGTTACCAAATGGGTCAGAAATATTCTTTTTTAAATGAATGAATATATATATA
>JBCEWC010003582.1:0-29807 GCA_038996855.1 Solanum aculeatissimum
ACTCTCAAGCATTTACGCTGGCGCAGAGAGGTGGGATTATAATGTTGTCTTTAGAAAAGCATAGTTATAATGCAACAACTACATTATGAAATCTCAACTCAACAAATTTAGCTTAAAAGATATTGCATGAAGATTTTGCATAAAAATTCAAGCATTGCTTAAAGAAAGTTGTAGTTATAGCTTGACAGATCAAGAAGGATATATTTTTTATGAAAATGAGCGTCCAACCTTCTTTCAAAGTCTGTTTGGTGAAGTAATTTTTTTTTTCTGAATATTTTTTCTCATCTGATCAAAATTTTAAAATTATGGGGTGACCATCTAATTAATTAATTTGAATAATAGTTGATCACAATAAACATTGCTATGGACAAGCTATGGTTGACTTCTTCCTATATGAAGTGTCAAATTCATATGGATTTTGATCAATAATAATTTTTTTACTCAATAGTGTCTTCATGTCTAATCTTAGTTAAGGCTGTAAACATTACTACAAGTCTCTCTGTAAATTTTTTTATGAGATTGATACATAATTTTTGTGATATAGCAGTGATATATAGGTCATTTTATGTTCTACTCGATTAATTCAATCGGTACCGTCAACAAGTCGTGGTTAAATTACACAACAATTGCATACAATAGATTGAAAAAATAAAGAATTGATACCCTTTTCTCGATTTTATGACAATTATAATATGGATACAGTTTCACCATTATATATATGAATCTCAAGACTAGACATACACGCACGTGTGATGAATCTAGTATTATTTAAAAGTGTGAAGACCCTTAGAAATGTTGTTGGAACTTTTTGTCCTTCATTAAAAATCCCTTCTTTATATAAAATTGTCTTTTCATCGTTTTTCTTCAAATTATTATTTAATTATATTTATAATATTGATTTTTAGAATATATGAAAAGAAGTAATAAAATAAGAACTTCTAGTGATAAAAAAACTCTTAAATCTTCCTTATTCGATAAACTTTACTTCTTCCTTATTTGAATCAAGAAAATACCCTAACTAAGAAAAATTCTAATTTACCATGAATTCTATAGTGGTACATTCTCTATATATAGGACATTTATAAATAAATAATTTATCAAAATTAGTAAACTATTTACCTTTTTACAAGTTTATAATTAAATTTAATTTTTCTATGTAATGTTTGCTATCAAACGAGATACACGTTTTGATCAATAATAGTGTACCAATAATATTGATATAATTATGCTAAAATTATCTTTTATACAATACTTAATTTGATGTATTTTATTAAACATGCATTGTATAATTTTTGTAAAGATATATCGTTCCCAATAAAACGCTCCACAAATTCAGTGGAAAAGGTCGTACAAACAATTTATAGGAGTTAAAGATAGTTTAACAGAGTGTATTAATAAAAATAATACATACATTTATTTATTTAATGTATTAATAGTACCTTGTTTGGTACCCTTTATCATACTATATATAATTAATGTTGTTTCTTATTAATACCATGAATTTTCGAGTAACAATAGTGAAAAGAGATTTAATACATGCATATGATTAAAGACTCAATTGCCACTTAAAACAATCTTTATATTTTTTTCACTATATTTGTGAAAGGTATCTTTATAAATAAATATTTTTTTAATAAATTATGCAAACGTAGATTGTTTCTAATACACCAAATCAAACAATTATAAAAAATAATTAATATAAGCATTACTATACATTCTATTTAACATTATTCTTATACACTTTACCAAATGATCCCCTTAACTTTAGCAATGCATATATTTAAACCTATATTATTAATATTATTTTCTACATAATAATTATACGTACCTCAATACAGAACAAAATATATAACCAATACAACATAGAATTTACAAATATATCAAATAATATATCACTAATATACAAAATTAACACAGAGGAGTATCAGTACTTTTCTAACACAACGCCATCATACTGCCCCTGAGAATAGAGGGGAAAAGGAAATAGTGATCGAACCGCTTGCTGGGGTTTAACTATGATCTGTTAATACACGTGGCATCAAACTGGATGAGGAAGGTCGCATGGTGGACACGTGGCAGCTCTCATGGATATACATAATGATAATGATCTCTTTATTACAGATCCTCAAACCTCAATTAAACTTGGAAATGATATCTTAGCTCAAGCCAAAAAAGGAGAAAAAAAAAGTAGGAGAAGAGATGCACTCAGTAAAGGAGAAAGTAAGCAACGCAGCAGCTGCAGCCAAGGAACATGTTGACATCTTCAAAGCCAATACTCAAGAAAAGGTCTCTCAATTCAAGAAGTACTACTATGTAGTTTCATTGTTTGTAGAGTAGTAGTACTAACATGTTTGAAATAGTGCAGGTCGAGAAAGCAGGAGCAAGGACAAAGGAAGAGAAGGACATAGCAGAAGAGAGAAGGAAAGCAAAGGAAGCAGAGGCCAAAATGGAGCTTCATGAATCCACGGCTGCCCATGCTGGGGAGAAGTTGCAAGGGAAGCATGCGCATCATCATGGTCATGGAGGGCCTGCTCCCTACAGTGTCGCTCCAACTACTGCTACGAACCCTCGTGGTGGTCAAGCTCATCATGTCCACCCAAAGGATTTTTAGTTAGTAGGATGAGGGGTGGTTTGCCAGTTCTAATTAGCTTGAATAAGATTTTCTTTAGTTTTTGTTTCTGTAACCTGAAAGTGAACTTCATCCGTGGTCGTGTTACATGTGATGGGGCAAAATATTAATGTTTGATCACTCAAACCCGTGGTAAAGCTCATCCAAATGCGGTGAAGTAACTATAAATCTTCAATGATTCAATTAAGGACGAGAATCCAACATTTTGAGTGTTCAATATCATGTATACATTAAAATAGTTTTTTCTGGTACAATTATGTTTCTTTATGAATGCTAGACTTGCTGCTAGGCAGCAAGTCAGTTCCAACAAAGCAGAGACAAAAGAACATTGAAAGCCCCATAGTGACTCGCAAACCAAACCTTAGTCTTTCCGAGATAACGAAGCAAAAATAAATGTACCTGCCAGCAGTAATTTAGTTTAATATCAATCTCAAATACGATCTAACTAGCCGCTGTAGGTCTTCAGATCCACTGCAATTTGCCTTGATGTTCCACTCGATGTTGAATTGTACCAGCAGTTGAGAGTGCCTGATTAACAACCTTAGCAGGTTTTGTGGTGTACTTCAGTTCGAACTTGGGATATTGCCTGTGGTGCTCTTCTGTGCTTGAAGGTCTATCCTGAAGGACTTCCTCCAGAAATTCGTCTGCAACATCTCCATCTTCATCTATCCTAAGACGCTTGGCATACCATCTCAATCCCTGTAGCCCGGAAATAAACAATGCTGATTTGATGTGCATTGAAAATTTGTAGAACTACTAGATCATGAAGAGGGAAGAAACTGATACCATCTCAAAAGAAAAAAAAGGATCACAAAGAGGGAAGATTGTCACCCAATAACAGGAAATCAGTGTCGAGATTAGAACAACAAATTTTGGGTCATGAAAACTGCAGAGTTAAGAGGCTGTTATTCAATCTCCACTGCTGAAGAACCATTGCTACAGATAATTGCATATTAATAGAGAAGCTTGATGAGTTTTCCCGATAAACTAGCAATTTATTACCCCCCAGACCCAAATGTGATGCAGTACTAAAAATCCAATAAAGAGTAGAGCTCAACCACTCTTTAAGTCCAAGACCAACAAGGAATGAGCTTGCCCTGAGGTATTCTACCAGAAACACGAAAAATAAAAACAGGAAATACAATCAGAATCTATATCGAAGAAGAACCCACAGACAAGATAGATGAAGCTGCCATAGGCTGCAGAAATACGAAAAATAAAACAAGACGTATAACCAAAATCTTAATCGAAAAAGAATCCACAGGCAAGACAGATGAAGCTGTCATAAGCTTAAGCTTCTAGATATCAAGTGAACTTAACAATAAGATGAAACCTACCCTATAAGGGTGTGTTTAGCAGTGAGGAAAATGTTTTTCTTTGGTAAATAAGCATAAAGATATCATTCCAAAAGTATTTACACGTAATCTAGCAAAATACTACCATGGTGAAAGGAAGTGAGTAGGGCCTTGAGGGTGGCAGAGAGTGAGGGTTGGGCATTAGGTGGGTGAAGAAGGAATAATAAACTTGAAATGTCACTTATGAAACTTATTTCTTTATCTTTAAAGAACAAGTTTTTTTAGCGAAAATGTATTTCAAAACTTTATCCAACCAAACGTGGAAAAATTGGTAAATACTTTGCTTCATGTCGAACACCTTGATTCTAAGCATCGCTCCAGAACTAGAAATCTATGTCTTTTGCCAGACCGCTGCATTTCTCTTTCTCATATTTTAGGCAGCAATAAGTAGTACACTTGTACACATAGGAACAAAGATTTAATAAGGGATCTTCAGAGACAAAGGAATCAATAAAAACACATTCTGCTTTAAAGTCAAGCCTTCAACTACATTGTGAAACGGCCACGTAGCTAAGATGTGATCTCACAAAAGGTAAATCGAAACATGAGAGCACAAGTTCTCCCTAGTAGTATACTACAATATCTCTATATCGCTTAGAAAATCAGTGATCCTATATATTCATCATACTTCTGTTCAGTTATAATCAGTACCCAAAATGGCTCTGTAGAGGGGGAAAATTTCTCCTCAGTTATGCCTTTATAGTGCTCTTCACACTTCAATTACCTAGAAACTACAAATTGCATAGGTTAAAGAATAATTAAGTGGTTATATGCACGAGTTAAGTGTGTTGAGAACCACGAAACATGTATTTTACAATTCCAAAGAAGGAATGTGGGACCTATTCCGCTCCACATTTCAGGAGCTTCTGCATGAGTGCATCTTCTAAACATTTTATTCTATCGCCTGGTATAAATTCTTGAAATATTCTATGTTGCTCGGACTCTGCAGAAATGTTCCCCGCACCAATGTCGGATGCTTCAAAATGCATTGTTTTTGGAGTATCTGACACACACCTATCAACAATATTTGAAGAGTCCAAGCAACATAGGAAATATTAAGATAAGTTATTCAATGAGAGAGAGTTGAGAAATCAAAACACATATAGTGGGGTGAGAGTGACATAAGTCTTAGTTAAAAAAGGCATCAACAAAATCTTACCTTTTCACTTGTCAAATGCTCCTCCTTTTATTTATTCTCAAGAATCCTCACAAAACCAAATGATAGATTAATTACAGGTTGTAGAGTGTAGAGTCAAAACTCTTAAATCCTAGCCCTAATCAGGACAGCTTGCTTTCTTTCAGACAGAAGAACTGATCACTACATGCCAAACAGAAGTGAAACTCCAGCACACTTTCTCCGGTGAAACTTTTGGCTACTAATTACCTCATCAAAAGCCATCGAGTCTAGGCTAGAAAATCATATCCTAATTTGCTAGTAATCCCTTGTATCCAAATCTCACATAAAATGAAAGTCTTTAAATACTAAATCAACCACCAAGTAAAAGTTGCATCAGCAAATAGTCAAATAGTTGATGCAAAATCCTCGTACACACCTGTGAGATAATTCAAACACCAAGGTTGAAGCAGCCTCTTTCTAGATAATCAACAAACAAATGTCAAAAACTAAATTGAAAAAGCTTAGGTGTTTAGGTAAAAGGCTAAACTTGTTTCTGTACAGTCAACTTGATGTATAGCTGAAAGACTACATGAAATAATTTCATTAACTAGCCCAAAAAGGTCCTCAAAGAAATTTCTTAAACTGAACTGAAAAGGGAATCACGAATAACAAGTTCATTTAGTTAACTGTATGTGCTCAATTGAGGATACATTGAGTATGTTCCCAGTGCACACTCTCAAAGAATTTTCTTGCGCAATTGAGGATAGAGTAAGTATATCCCCAGTACACACTCTCAATGAATTTTCTTGCGCAATTGAGGATACATTAAGCATGTTCCAATATAAACTCTCAAAGAATTTTCTTCAACTCATACTTTGAGCCCTCTTACTTGTATGAGACGAGGTTTCTTTGTACAAGCACGGGATTTTTAAGATCTATTCCTTTTTCTTGGGAGAACTAGAACATTTGGGAATAGGGAACGTAAGATGTGTTCTCAAGCTGCAGGGCTCTATACAATGATGCAACAACATTGACAACCTTTCCCCTTTCATGGAGCTACCTTTAGATGCAATGTTTCATAAGTATTGTCTAGAAGCAAAAGAAGGTAGTTTCCCTGGCAAAATATCACTAGCCTACGTGCACAGTACTGCATTACACTCATAACTTACCGACAAATGAAACCATTTCCATCTTATTTCAAAATTTTGGGTAGGAAACATATAGGGGAGATTTCAATGACATTGAGATCCAGCAAGGTGAAACTCAAGCTCCTTTATCTAGCTTGGAGAAACTTTTGCGAGGGATGGAAGCCGAACTGGTTATGCATGGATACACTTTCAAGAGGTGGACCCATCTTTGCTCATTATCAATAAAACTTACTTTCATCCTTCATTAGTCGCCAAATAAGGAAAATGTATTTTGTCGAGAATCCTTCCCTTTTTCCCGAGCATATCACCGACTCCACATTCCCAAATACCAAAGAGACTATACAACTGGACCCTCAATTACACCCCTGTCAAACATCAATGGTAGCTGGCTAACATAGTATTGAGAATCCCGCCAATCGTCAAGCTTACGGAAACCACTTCCCCTTTAACATGCCTCCAGAACTAACCTCTTTACCCGGGGATAGAAAAAATTAAAACCAAAAATGTGTCCCCTAATTGAGTAGTTCAGTCAGTCACAAACATAACAAACTATTTAGGTGCTTCGAAGAATCACAAAACTAATGGTGGTCAGCGAGCATATCTTTTTGGGATATTATGATTACAGTTAACACTTAACAGTAATACATTTACCGACGGTATTCTTGAATTTGGATAGAGTGGATTTGTTAACTAATAACTCATAACATTAACATTAGAATTTAAATATACAATCAAACAAAATTTTCAATTAATTAACAGAATCAAAGTCAAATTACGATGTATGTATGTTATCTCCGTTTATTTACCTGAACACCACCATCGCGTGAACTACAACGAACAAGGTTAGGGCCGAGTTGTGGCCTCTCAACGGGGACTTGAATCGGGACACTGAAACCTCTGCGTGGAACATTTTGAGCTTGAGCTGCCGCAGCTGCTGCAGCTACATCCACTGACGATGGTGCTATATTACTGTTGGTGCTGCCTTCTACCTCTCTCACTTCGTGACCTTCTTCTTTCGAAAACCCTAGAAATCCAGATAGCCTCCTAAATAAACCCATCCCTCTCTATATACAGCGACATGCATTAGCGAGAAAGATGGTGAGAACTACTGAAATGCTCCGACGTATATGGCCGGAACTCCGACGGTCGGGATCTTTCGGCGCCGGAGATATTGACGGAACGACGATCTCGCCGGAGAAATTGTAGGCGAGACCTTGGACTGGTGATTTGTGAAGTCTAAAGTGCGGGTTATGACTTTGCAAGTGCTGACCGGCGTAAAAAATGAAATACTCTGCTTTTACTAACACCTTGTTTGGGTTGTCACGAGTGATATAATATAATTCAAATATAATATTTATTTTAATTGTTTGTTAAATTTTATTGAATCATTTTGCTTAAATTTATTGTTAAGTAATGACGAAAAGATTCATTTTGTGTGATGATAATTTAATGATTGGTAAAGTTATTGGTATGTCACTAGAAGGTCATGAGTTCAAGTCTTAAAATAAACCTTCAACAAAAATACAAGGTAAAACTATGTATATAACAAGAGTTTTAGTGCAAACTTGTTATTTTTTATCATTTAATTAATATTATATTTTATTATTTTATTTTATTTTATTTTACTATTTATTCTAATTTTTTTAGCAACTCTATGTTGTACCTTACAATTTCTTGTAGATTTATCATTCTAATGGTTATGTGACATTATATTTATGTAACAATTAATAGCGATACAATCTATTTAAATATTGTATTCATAAAAAAAATATAGTATGATACAACATAATATATTAGAATACATTATGAAACAATACATAACAATAATTCAAACAAAGTGTAAACACTTTTTTGAAAAGAAAAAAATGCTCCCTCTGTTTTAAAAAGAATAAAGATCTAGTTTGATTTGATATGGAGCTTAACAATTTTTTTTTATAAAAATCAATCTTGTAATCCTAAGTCAAAATTATATCAAATGTAATTGTGTGGCTTTAAACATGTTGAGTAGAAAGTTAAAATTAAAGTTTATAAAAAAAAAAGGAATTACTTTTTTTAAAATAGGCTATAAAAGAAAGGAAGTTTTTTTTTTTTGAAAACTGGAAGTAAGTTATTACTCTCCATAATGACAAAAGAAGTAATGTTATATTATCTTAGCAAAAATCATGTTCTTTAAGAAATTAAATACAATATATATATATATATATATATATATATATAATTTTTAAATTATGTTTCCTCTAAAATATTACTACTTATCAAAATAAGAAAAAAATACTAAATAAATTAAAATTGACTATTACCACTATTTATTCTTTAGAATATTCTATTCACTCTATCAGTTGACATTAAAGATGGGCCAAAAATCCAAAAAATTGGGACCAATTTGATTTTTCATCTTTAATTAAATTTTTATTTAAATTTTTGAAGAGTTAACTTTTAATAAATTAAGTGAAATATCAAAATCTTAGTATATATATCATAAATTTTAATTTCCTTTACATGAATTGAGTATGTCATATTATATTAGTCCTTTGTTTATTGGTCGAGTTTATCATAAGTTGAATAGTGAGTTTGTGCTCTAAAAAATTGTGATTGCATTAATGAATTTGCATTAGAGAATTACATGAACGTGATTAAAATGGAAAATAAAAATTAGGAAGGAGATAAAGAGATTGATGATATATTTGGCCCTTTAACATATTTATTCCATTCAATTTTTTTTTTAACAATTGTGAAATATTATTACCAGAACCTTCAACAATTACAACCAATACATCCAAACTCTTGATCACCTAAGTAAGGTGACTAAACATCCAACGTAAAAGAAAGCTAGTTAAGAACTTAGACTATGCATGAACTCTCTACGGCTATTTGCATTCTTAGATGCATTAAACATTTCTAATTTAATTTTTATATCTTTTCTGATATGAGCTACAATTACATCGGGCTGTAGAGCTATTCCTCTAAACTGTCTCCAATTCCGAGCTCGCCAAATATTGTAGTACGTAGCCATCCAAATTGCTGCAATTATCTTTTTCTTGAAGCCATTACATATCTTCCTTTTAATTCTTAGTAACACTTGTGATACATCTCCTTCAAGCAAAGTATTCCATTCAATTTATATTATGTGTTATAGAGTTTTTTTAATTCTCATGCACGAATGAAAATAGCTTTATATGTTAGGTTTGCATCGAAGAGTCAAAATAAAATTAAATCATATAAGAAAAAATAAATTAAATCAAAGTAATTATACAACTTGATATTCGATAAATACAAATATTAAATTAGATTCTAAAAATCAAATCTTACGTATCGAATGTCAATCCCTAATTGGCATATGTGTTCACTAACATATTCAAGATTGGAAATAAAGTTCAAGCATGTATATGTCATACCGATTAGAGAGTGTATTGTAAAAAGTTCTCAAAAACGAAAAAAGGAGAAGTCTTTGAAGAATACAAAAGAGCTAAAGGAGAAGGCAAGAAAGTTATCAGTAAGCCTACGGAACAAGAGAGCTCTACAAATCACTTATACAAAAGTTACAAACACGTGAAAAAGGAAAGAAAATATTTAAACTAGTAAGATTGCGAGAGAAAAGTATGAATTTAAATCAAGTGAAATGCACTAAAGATAATTTTCAACAACAGTTGACATGAGATAATAAAGTCAGGAAGAAATTTTAACTACACACATAGAACAATCAATTATTCATTTCGAATCAAGAGAACAACATCTCAGTCCTTCATATATAATTGCACAATAAAATTTTAACTATATTCGTAAAATTAAGCCAACATGAATTCATGCATGATAATGAATACGGTATTCAAAAACCAATCTTAATTGTTTTAAATAACTTTTAAAATATTTGATATTCAAAATATTATATAGACTTTTAGCCTCATACCTATTTTAAATAAATCATAGCATCGTAGACAAATTCAAATTATCTGAACAAAATCAAATGTAAAATATTTTCTCAATTCATAACTTTTTTAATCAATTTTTTATCATATGATCATTTTATTCATAAATCAAAAATTTTATGTGTAAATATATTGTGATCTATATTCCTCTTATTTTATAAATATAATCACATCTCCTTGCTTTTATTTCTGGTATATCTTTGGCATGCCCTTCTTCTGCTCTTTTTTATTGCTTTTGTCATTGTTTGATGATTTTTCGAACTCTTATTCTTCTGTTAGACATTTGTGTTATTATAATACCCCAAACTTTTCTAGTAACGATCGGGTTGAAACATCAAAAGGAGTTAAAAAATAAGTATAAAAATGGCTTCGATAGAATTTTTTGTCAAGAAATTTGAAAGATGATTTTTTGAGGTAAAATTGCTTAACTAGAAGAGTGTGCGTCAGGTCCGAATCATGGACCTGCCCCAACATAATTCATTTTACACTTTTGTTTATAAAATGCACTATATGAGTGTGATTTACTCTTTTATTCATAAAGACGCACTCCATGGGTGCAATTCATGCTTTTGTTCATAAAATGCATGTGTGTTTTACGTGTTTCTTTAAAGAAATGAACTTAAATAAACAAATTCGCATCGCAGACTTGATCCATCACAATATTTGATTTTCAGTTTTAAGCAAGGGGCACTCCTATCTTTTTTTATCTCTCTTAGACTAGAACCCCGTTGTTTTGAGAATAAATCTCATCCTATATTAGGAATTGTCGTCAGCTTTTTCTCAAAAACGGTCAAATCTTTTTTGGAATGAGGAGTAGATAGAAAAGGAAAAACTAGGGTTCAATCCAAGTCCTCAGTTTTTATTGTTAAGTCTTCATTCCCAGGTATGTAAGGCTCCTCAAAAGTTGTTTTAATTTCATTTTCGTACCTATGGACTACAATTCCGCACAAATTAAACTAATGGATTGAATTCAAGTTCTCTTCTCTTATTTTGAGTAAATTCCTTTGAGTATATATACATATGTTATCTTTTTGGAGTGAATTAAGCAATATATTACTCTATTGTCAAGTTAAGTTATGAATGCCAAAACATTATGTTGCATTAACTTACCTTAAAGAATGCATGTAAAGTTATCAAGTTCAAAGTATGGGTCGAGTTAAAGAAGTATCTTGAGTTGTCCTTTCAGCATGAATTGTACAAGAAGCCTATTTACTATATTTTCTTCCGAGCACAACATATCAATTTTGGAAGAGAAGTCCAGTTAGTTAAAGTATCTTGCATTACTATTTTTTATGCATAGTAGTTTTCAAAGTTTGGAGGAACTTGATGATTCCAAATGCATCATTTTATCAGTAAAAAACATGGCTATTTTCTTTTCAAAGAAAGCATTACTAGTTATGAGAAAGCATTATCAATTATGAGAAAACATTATTAGTTTTGAAAAAGAAAAGTCAGTTTAAAGAAAATATGTTGAACCAAGGCTCTAAGTATCAAATTTTTAGTTTTCCACTAAAGTGAGACATCTTTAAAGTAATTGAGTACAATGCATGTTTTGAGAGTAGTATTGAGCATCGATGTGGCTATAACTTTAGATAACTCCAACTCCATAAGTTACATAGCCAACATAGGATATGATCGTATCAAACTAGTATGACTGAGTTACATTTATTTATGCATTAAAGCAAATGTTTTACTTACATTGCATAGCTTATGTTACTGAGTTGACTCTAAGTTAAGCCTTGAGTTGAGTTGAGATATATTTAGAGCAAAACATTTGAGTATTTTAATTCTCATATATTGAGTTGCATTCATTGACACATTAAAATAGTATTTTATTTACAGTGCGCTGCTCCTGTTGCTAAGTTAATTTGAGTTGAGCATTCTATTCTGGGTTCTTGTTTTGTCCATTTTACATACTGTACATTCCATGTATAGACACCCTTTGGCGTGCATAGTCTTATTAGATTCAGGTATCCATGATAACAAATATTCAGTAAGACAATTTTCCAACAGCAATTGGTGAAACCTCCTCATTTTTAGAGTGCTCCAATTAGTTAGTCAGTTTATTTATTTTACAGTCAGGTAGTTGTAGGTTGCGATACCTATCTTTTTAGTACAGTAGAGGCTTCATGGATAGAGTTAGTTAGTCTTGTTTATTCATTCCGATATTTTAAGCATTATTACTATTTGTATCTAGAGATATTTTCGTACTTTGTATAAAGCATGATTGAGATTCCTTGAGCTTTATTAGATATTTTAAAGGTTCACCTTACAAAGCTTTCACATGCATGTTAAAGTCTTCAATTGAGTGAGTCAGCCAGGTCAAGGGTTCGCTTGAGGACCAATAATGATTTTCGATTGTCAATCATGTCTAGGGTGTAGGCTCTGGACGTGACAACTTTATTAGTGTTTATATGCCTTTTTGTTATGCTTGGTAAATTATGAAAAGAATGATATTCCTTTCTGTCTGTGACTCTACAATCTTATTCACAAGAGAATTAGTAACACAATTTTATTCTTTGAAGATGTGTGTTATGCTCACTTGTAACATAGTCACCAACTTTCTCATTTCCTTAATCCGTTCCACCAACCTTTAATCAACGAAAAATAAATCTTCAAAGATCTAATGCATGTCTTTATATTTTAATAAAATTTTAAAGCGCAATTCTTTACATTTTTATGAAAATAAATATTAGTGGTACTTAACAATAGAAAATACATAAGTGGTGCAATTTCGACTCGCTGATCGTTATAATTTAAGATTCATATTTTAAGTCAAGTTTTAAATTATTTTATAATATGAAATTTGAAGGAAAAGCTTAGGAGATGACATGTTTAAATATACCTTAATTTGTTTTTTAAATTTTACCACAATGATCAATGTTAATAATAAGTCACAATCTACTATATTAAAACTTATTTCATCAATACTTTGTGATAGAAACCGTAGAGATTCTTCCTCTTAATTGTTCTTAGTGACTTTAAAAATGATTAAAATAAAAAAAATAATAATTTGGAGCTCATTATAAATGATCGAAAAAACTCACTTTGATAAATATTAATGGAGGATGATTATCTCCTTCTTTCTCTAAATTTTACCAACCAACTTTTTCTATCTTTTTTTTTTCTGTATGATATTAGAGCTATATATATAATTAGATAGTTATTAACTTGATCATTGATCAACGACGCTTTCAAGATCTTGATCGTAATCACAGTTAAAAAATTATACTATATTTTAAAAAATCATTATCATAGTTAGTCTTTCACCTTCGAGTCTCCATATATGTTGCACCCTCACCCTTTGTAAGATGACACGATTTGAATAACGTTAAATATTTAGATTCATGGTCAATTCTTATTGAGTGATACATGTAAGCTTAAACCATAATTGCTTAGTACATATAAAGTCTCTAAGTTTTTAGTTATTTTTTTTACCTCTTATAAGCGTCACATTTTAACCGTGCTAACTGTTGAGATTAAGATTTTATCACTATTTTGCTCTTTCAAACTCAACTAAATTTTGTCTACTTATACTTTTGGCCCTTTATCTTTAATAGAGACGTGTAATTCTTGTGTTACTTATGCCGACATATTTTAGTTACGTCATTATCTTTATGTTGACCCGTACGTATATACTTTAAGATTATGATTAATTTTTAAATTTTCTATTAAATTATTAAATAATTTTAGATAAACTAATCAATAAAATGCAAATAACATATCATGATATATGTTATTTGTCGATAATAATGTGTTTAATAAAAAGAATCAATGAGATTGTCTACAAAAAGCACAAACAATGAAGAAATAATTTAGAGAACCTTAAAGTAAGAGTAGATGAAATTATTTTTTATAGTGCTAAAATATAAATAATTTAGATATTTAAACTCATTATTTTAAGAGAATGAAATAATAAATGAAGATGTTAGTATTATGGAGAGAAAGGTTAAAATAAAAAGGATAGTGTCTATGTGAGAAAAGGATACCCAAGCAAAGAGATCTACTATCTCTACCAAAAGTCCAAAATAAAAAAATTTGTTAAAACCCTAAAAATTCTAAACTCTTGTTGTGTCTTCGTTCCCCCTTTAGTCCAACTTCTCCTCCGCTTTTGGCCATCTTGTTGTTCAGCCTCCCCCACCCACCTCGCCCTTCTTCTCTTTCCTCAGTTATACTTTCTCACTTCAGTGGACAGAAACAGTAGAGAACAAAATCACAACAGCATTCCTGAAAACCCCCCTTTTTCCTTGCATCACCAGAAGAATAATTCTCTGTTTTCATGGATTCTCAAGAATCCCAAGCGGGTCACCACCAAAATCAACACCATCATCAACCCCAACACCCCCAATTTCATCACCACCAACAACATGGTCATCCCCTGATGATGGCACGGCCGCAACACCATCAGCATCATCAACACCAACAGCTGCAACAGCAACATCACCACCAGCATCAACAGCAGCAGCAACAGGCAAACTCCTATGTTGTGCCCAACAATGTCCCAACACACAACAACAACAATTCTGCAATGATGCAACAGCTTCAGCAGCAGCAGCAGCAGCAACAACAGAATTCTGGGTTTCCGTTTAATTCTATGGTAAATACTGCTTCTGCGGCGCCAGCGGCGCCCCAACCTAATCTTGATTACTCAGATGCGTCATCTCCTAGGGCTACTGGATTCAACATTGAGCCAGCTAGGAAAAAAAGGGGCCGACCCAGAAAGTATTCTCCTGATGGTAACATTGCTTTGGGTCTCTCGCCTACTCCTGTTACCCCGATTTCATCTGGGGTGCCTCCTACAGATTCTGGAAGTGGTGGTGGTGGTGACACGGAGGGTCCTTCCTCTGAGAATCCCTCGAAGAAGGCCCGAGGAAGGCCTCCTGGCTCTGGAAAGAAACAGCTAGATGCTTTAGGTATATATATACTTATACCATTTCTTGTTGTAATTGACTTGTACTATTGTGAAATCAAAAAAGCTATCTTTTTGGACTTCTTGAACTTTTTTCCTACAATTCAATGCCTGGAGTAAGTGATTCTTGATGGTTGACAGGTGCAGCTGGAGTTGGCTTTACTCCCCATGTGATCACAGTGAATGTTGGGGAGGTATAATTTGTTCAGTTGTGTTTTTTAAAAAAAAAATTCTTTTTGGTAAAATAGACAGTACTTATCTTTTTCTATTAATGTTATGTTGTTTTACAAAACATGCTTACTTGATGTGTTTGGCAGTGTGTCTCCACCGCTATATGTATGTTTGAGACCATGTTCTGCATTATACACTTTAGCTTCAAATTGCTTTGGGAGAAATTGAACTGTTGATACAGAAATATATATTTTAGGTGAAGTAGTGAACTCCTTGAATTTGCTGAAAGGAAAGTCGCATTTTTGTCTCCTTTATTTTTCGGTTTGTCTCTTTCGCGGATACATGTTGAGACTGACAGGTGTTTTGAGATTCATATGATCTTCCATCGTTTTGTCTATTTCGCGGATACACCAGTCAGTCTCAACATGTATTTAAGGTGAAATATTGAACTCCTTGAATTTGCTGAAAGGAAAGTCGCATATCTGTCTCCTTTATTTTCGTTTTGTCTCTTTCGCGGATACATGTTGAGACTGACAGGTGTTTTGAGATTCATATGATCTACCATCATTTTGTCTCTTTCGCGGATAGACCTGTCAGTCTCAACATGTATTTTAGGTGAAATAGTGAACTCCTTGAATTTGCTGAAAGGAAAGTCGCATTTCTGTCTCCTTTATTTTCGTTTTGTCTCTTTCGCGGATACATGTTGAGACTGACAGGTGCTTTGAGATTCATATGATCTACCATCTTGTGGGAGTTTGTAATAACATAAGGATTGTATTTATTAATGTAACCCTGTTACGAAGATTTGAAGATTTCCTCAGAGAAAATCAAGGATTCTACCACGCACGAGCTTAAGAACGGAGTGTAGTCATATACTCATATCTTTGAACATGAGAAGTAGTTTAGTAGATCCTCCTGAGTGATATCTTTGATCCAAAGGCTTCGAGGGATTTGTCTCGGGGCTTTTAGATTTAGGATTGGCTATGGAGCTCCGATGTCATTTGAGGCCTACGTGAGACGTGATTAAGCCCTGAAGTTTAGCATAGAGCAAGCTGAGTGCTTGCCTCGTTAGGTTGTCTGTTGGTTCGTATAGGCACAATGACACTAAGGCATGCACCTCAAGTGCCCGCATAAGCTCAATATGAGATGACTGTTTTAAGAAATAAATATAAGAACCATGAAGGAGATGATATGGATGTATATGGTAATGATTATTATTTATTAATAAGATAATAAAAATATAATATAAGAGAACTTGCCGGTATTATGAATCAACTTAATATTTGCTTTGTTACATCTAATGTAAGGAGAAAAAGATCCATACAGGTGATACCAATTAGTTGGGAGTAAAGCTTTATTCATGATCCTATGTTTTATTAGATAGGGCGTCTTCTAGGGTTCTTGTAGTGCTGTAGGAGATTTATATATGCAGTAGAAAATATAAAGAGTTTGGTGTTTTTTTTTTTGAAAAGGTACGGTAAAGTTCTTTTTTTGTTTTTAATTACTCCCGTTTCACTTTATGCGATGCTATTTCTTTATTATTTTGCTCCAAAAAGAGTGACACATTTCTATATTAGGAAACAATTAAGTGTAAATTTCCATTTTAATGTTAATGAGTACTTTATGTATGTAGCTGCACCAAAAGTATTGCTTATTTAAGACAACAATTTCAAAAGTCCAAGTCCATTTTAAAACTTTTTGTATAGTTAAATTACGTCACATATTCAAATGTAGGGATATGTTATATAATATTGGACTTTGAGTTCAAATGGATGGATATGGAAGGTGGCGATTCATATAGCCAATCACAAGTTGTGTTAGGGTGAGGAGTTGATAGGTACTGTGTGGCTTGAAAGTGTCGCCGTTTGATACTTTACTTGGGTGTGAAGCATTGGTAGATACCTCATGGCTTGAAGGTTACTTACCCTTAAGGCATAGCGATTGTTTCTCGATCATAGCTGATAGATTCTAACATTATTGCACAACATTTATAGAAGCTAAGCTTTCTGCTAATGCCTGCGTTCATTCTGGCAACTAATTTAGTATCGGTTTATGAGAAGAAAATCTGTTTTTTCTCCAGCAACCATGCATACTAGATGAAAAAGAAGTTACTTGAATATTGCCTTTTACATTTAAGGTCATGCTGGTTTCACAAACATGCAAATTTTGTCAATGAAAGTTCCTTTTTTTGGGGATATGGTAAATTCCATGGCCAAACCCCTCCATCTGGAGACCCAATGGGGCACATTGACATTTTTGCTCCTTTGGTCTGTGTTGCGCGGACTCTTCATTTTTGCTGCCGGACCTGTCTCGACGTGACACTATTGCGGGTGCAGGTCAGATTCGGTCAATCCTATATGGATATTTTGACCAGAGTCGAGAACAAATTCGGTGTGAAAATTGAGAATTCGAGAACCTCGACTATCTGAGATGGATCGAACTTTGGTGGCATTTTGTCACTGAGGGAGTAAGAATGAGCTAGGGTTGAGATTTTGGTGTATTTCGTCGAGGCAGCAGCTAGTGAGATGAAACAGAATATATAAAACTACGGTTTTGCAGATATTTTTCACAATCTCTTGTTTACCCTTTATGGGCCTGCATGTTGCAACTAAAGTTATTTCAACTTTTGGGCCTAACTACTTCTAATGAGATTTTACCTTTCATGGGCCTACTGTTTGTATAGTCGGATTGTGCATGCCAGTTAAATTGGGAATTAAATAGGTGAATACAGTTGGTTTAGGAAAGCAATAGGTGTAATATTGCCCAAGGAAGTGACTGGGGTGATGATATATTGTTTTAATCGCTTTTAAAGTACGGATTTAAAAATAATGAATTTATTTATGCTTAACTGTGCCACTTTTTCTTTTTTGGAATTAAATATTTTATTTCATTTTGTAAACAATATTTCATAGAAAACCTTTTGTTTTGGTTGTGGAAGTAATTAGGGTTTTTAGCGTGTTATGTCGATATCATATTGGTGATTGACATTGTCTTTGACCAGTTTAAAATGACAACTGATTGGCTGGATGTACTTTCAGCATTTGAGCAAGCCTTTTAATGAGTGGCTTTCTTATGATAGATTGCACGTGCCTATCAAGATTTATACAAAATCTCTTGCACCTTGGTTTTGTTTGCTGCAAAATAAAAAATAATGGGTAGAGGTTATACACATCTTTTGACAAGGTATACCTGTAGTAGATACATATCTTTAATTTCTGTTGCCCATGGTGCTTGTATTTGTAACTACTAAAGGGGATCGGTGGTGGAGTGCATTTTTTGCATCAATTTTTATTACAGTTTTGCAGAACATTGATGAGGTTTGATGCTTTGATTTTCTAGCTTTATCTGTCTTTGTTAAAAAAATGACCTCTGTTAAATTCCCAGTCTTATGAATTTTCAGTTGACTATGTGATATGATGTGAATCTGTTTCCAATCTTCAGGACATAGCTTCAAAGATCATGGCTTTCTCCCAGCAAGGGCCACGTACTGTTTGTATTCTATCTGCAAACGGAGCCATCTGTAACGTCACCCTTCGCCAACCAGCAATGGGGGGTGGCACTGTTAGTTACGAGGTTTGTATGCATTTGTCTTAAGACAATACCTGTAATGTTATCTTAATTCATATACTTATCCGTAATATGCCTGTGCACTGGATTTAATGAGTGGTTTATTTAATATTCCGTCTTATATACATGCATAAAAAAGACTCTTGATGTAGCATAGTTTGGGATATTTCATGTAATCCTGCTATGTTGATTGTTTAATTGAATCATCTTTTAAAAAATCTAAGTGAAGACAGAAAACCACTAGGTGCTTGTGATTTCTTCCCATCTGCCTAAGCTTTGTGAGCAGAGTTACATGGTACATGTGCCGGTTGAAGATAGCAAGTACCCTGTGGAGTAATTGAGGTGTAAGTGAGCGAGCTTGGCTTGAACACCACCATCATTTTAAAAGAAACTGAATCCTCTTGTAAATGATTTTTAAAAAACAAATAGAAAATGATACTATTTTAGGATCCTTAATGTTGCCTGATTACTGGTTTGTAAAATACTAATTACTTACCCAAAAAATTCTTGATTTGTGTACTTGTACATTTTTGAGGCACATATCTGTCAGGTGGCTTAGTAACAAATGTGGATTTTAACTTATAGATGTGTTTGGCAGTAGAAACTGCATCTCTTTTTTCTATTCAATCCTTTTTTTTGTGCCCTTTCATGTTAAGAAGTCTAGTCCTTGCTGTTTAACCTGGTTAAAACAGGTTGAAATACTACAATGGATAGATAATATTACACTAATAATGCAATAATGGTTATATTTCTTGAATGAGGCCTAGTTGTTTGTGGACAAAAAAGCAAAACTCTTATTCAACAGTACTTCAGTTTTCTGTCTGAAATCTATTTTAAATCTTTTTTTATCTCAGTTGTCAACTTTACTTTTGGATCTTCTTTAAGTTGGAAACACCTAGGATTTTATGTAGGACGTGATCTCAGTTTTGCAGCCCAGAACTAGCCATTGAGAATGAAGTTCATTTCTTTTTTGTTTCCTGTTGTCTTTTTACTTGACTTATATTGTTGTTGTCTTCATTTGGGTGGTACTTTGAGATACATCTTATTTCGATTGACCTTGACTGCAACCAAGAGCAAGTGAGCAACCAACATCAACAACAAAACCCAATGTAATCCTATAAGTGGGGTCTAAGGTGGGTAGAGTGTACGCAGAGCTTACCATTACCTTGAGAAAGTGGAGAGATTGTTTCCTATAGGCCCTTGGCTAAAAGAGGATGAAAATAACTCAGGCTAAATAATAAATAACATGTAATAATAGAAATCTAAAAATAATATTAATACTCCGGGAATGAAAAAGAAACATGCCCGACTACCTACTAACCTTCTTCCTTGATTTTCGACTTCCACACCCTCACTTCAATGCTTCTTCCGCCTATCTCTACCCCTTCTTAACCCACTACGGTCAATTTCTCACCTCCTTACCGGTGCATCTGTACATCTCCCTTTAGATGTTCAAATCATCTCAGCCTCATTTCCCACATTTTAACCACCACATGGTTTGTTTGAAGGAATGCCTTTAAATTGGATCTACTCTTTTAAGTTGTTTCTCTACAGAGATTGATAAGTCTCTTCCCTTAGCATCTTCCTATTTCTCTTGCAAAACTTAGGCAAACCTTTCCAAGGGGAAAAACTGACTAATTAAAATGCTAGTAAGGGGTGGGCAGAGACAACTAGGTCACTATAGCGTTTAACTTGGTATCTACATACGTCAACCCTTGCAGCATCACTTTCTAAGCTAACAGTTAGTTAGACTGTTAAAAGAAAACAATTGGCTTAGTTTGATGTCAGGCTTACAAAACCTGGCCTCGGAAAGAGGAGACTTATACTTTATGATGTGCATGTACCCTAAACTCGGATATTTTATAATAAAAAAACATGGTTCAGGATATTCATGAGTAAGTTATACTTCCAGCATGCTTGTGTTTGCTATCCAGAGGTAATAAGTTCCTTTGTGCTTAAACAAAGTTTAGTTGGAACCGATCATTTCTTTAAGAATCATTATTTGCTCGACCTTGTGTTAAGCTCAGTTTGCATGACAACTAGATTGGACAATTGAGAGGTAAAAACATGTAATAGAGCAATGTTATCCCCTTTCACGTTTATATAGTGACCAAGTTGCCAAGTTTTTTTTTTAAATTCTTGAGATTGAACTGCTTTATTTGGAGATCCAGGGAAGTCAAGTTTGGATTTGAATGCTTAGAGAGCTCTAGAGTTGTGCTTAAACTTTTCCTGCTTAGGTTTGTTGTATGGATGAGCTTTAATTCAGCTCATCGTAAGTGAGCTTTCGTTGATTGGTTCTTCTGTGCATGTGGGCTTTTAAGTTGTGGTTCTACTTGGCTTGCTTAAATTTTCTATTTGAGACTGCTTTATCAACTGTTTGGCCAAACTTTTAATTTCTGCTTATTTAAAAGTGCTTTTTGTCAAATGGAGTTTTTAGGAAAATTCCCTCGGGTAGTAGCCAGCTACTGTCGTGTTTGACGGGATATGCAATTTAAGAAAGCAAGACTCTTGAAACTTGTGGTATAAAGCGAGCCATAAACATTTGTATGGCTATAAATCATTTTATTAAGGGTAAAATAGAAAGTGAGTTGAATTATTTCTAAATAAGGGAAGTATGAAGTTCATTCTAGGACAAGACTAGAAGGAAAGTATGATACATAAATTGGGACATACTGAGTATAGAAGTTTTTAGGATTATTCTGAGATACCTCCCTCCAAATTTGGCTTCGTCTTTCTAATATCCCATATGGTTTGTGTGATATTATGCTTTCCTCCATTATTCTGTTATTAAATATTGATGGTGAAATGTATGAAAAAGCTGAAATGTCCCTAAATCTTCAATCTAATTAATTTTAGAGATTCTGAGACCATGAAAATGGTATATTAACTGATGAAAGTTCCTCAAAAAAAGAAAATGGTATGTTATAGTTCCTAAAAAGAAAAAGAAAGTTCCTCCAAAAAGAAAATGGTATGTTATGACTGATGAAAGATGTAAAAGTTTACACCATGAAAATTGTTTGTCTGTACTGTTGAAATAGTTTGGTAAATGTTTTGTTTTGCTAACGGTACTTGTCTGGAAAAATGTACTAAGCTTCTAGTTCTGCTTACAAGGAAAAGCTCCTTTTTTTATTCGCGCTTGTTCTCTACCGAAAAAAGGCCTTGTGCTTTTATACACAAGCACTTATTTTTTCCTCAAAAGTTTGGCCAAACACCTTAATTTCTCTGAGCAAGCACATTTTGTTTTGAAAGATAATCACTTTTAGACTCATGGAAGCTTGAAGGGAGCCTTGGAGCAACAGCAAAGCTGCCTCCGTGTGACTTATGGAGTACAAGTCCTTTGTGTTGTGGTCCTTCCTCGGTCCCTATATGAATGTAGGATGCTTTGTGCACCAAGTTGGTCTTCTTCTCCCCCTCGGAATTTGGGTTCTTGTGTGCATATGATCATGTGGAGCTTAAATGCAAGCTTAATTCGTCACTGAGCTTTTTTAGAACATAATGATGCTAACCTGATTGAGATGGCAATGGGTGAGCTAGGTAGTTGATTCACTTGTATGCGTGTTATCTCATATGCTATATGTAACCTGTTGATTTTGCATTCAGGGCCGATTCGAGATCATCTCATTGTCAGGTTCTTTCTTGCGGTCAGAAAGTAATGGCAGCAGCGGACCAAGTGGCCTAAGTGTGTCACTGGCTGGCGCAGATGGTAGAGTTTTGGGTGGTGGAGTTGCAGGAATGCTTATGGCTGCCACACCAGTGCAGGTGCGTTGCTCTATCTGCCTTAGTAGTTAGTACTCCTCCCCCTCTTTGTTTAGTCCAGAATGTGGCATTAAACTGTTTTAAGTTCATGACCAGGTAATTGTGGGTAGCTTCCTTGCTGAAGGGAAAAAGCCAAAGTCTAAGGCGCCATCTTCGACAACACCATCCAATATGTTGAACTTTGGTGCTCCCGCCACAGGGGAGAGCCCTCCTTCTCAAGGTGATGCCTCAAGCAACTCGTCTGATGAAAATGGCGATAGTCCTTTTCACCATGAACCAGGGCCTTATGGTAACTCTGGCCAACCTATGCATGGTATGCCAATGTATGCAAATATGGGCTGGCCAAAATCGCTGTGAAAACCACTTATTTTAGTCGACGTGACGTTACCAAGGGTATTTGACTGCTTCATTCCCCTGCAACAGAATTGGCCGTTGATTCCCAATGCTAACAGTCAGAGTATAGGCGTTTCTTGATTTCCCAACTTATGCTTATTTCCCTATTCCCCCGCCCCGCTTTGATCCCCCCCCTCCTTTCTGGTATGTAGTTCACTTGCACCTAGTTGAGGTAAAAGGCATATGGCTGATTCACAGAAATCCATTTCATGGTTTCTTTGGCACCATGGTCTTTAGTAGTATATGTTAGGTGATATTTGGTCGAGTATCATACTTCCAGATCGTGAAGAGTTTTTAACTTTTAGGAATTATTAGATGGATAAAAGTTCTTCTAAATGAATGGAGTATTTTCTTCAGTTGCCTTCTCGTTATCGTTAGCCACTAAGGTGAGAAATAATTAATTAAGAATCATTATGTGTAATCAACATGCCCTGCCTATTATGATTAACTTGAGCTAACGTTTATTGTTATGATGATCACCTGGACTTGAAAATCCTCACAATATCTACAAATGGATCTCCGTGAGGAATTCCATTCCATCTTTACAACGTGCTTTCTCATCTTATTGATGAATCAGTTGGTTTGGAGGGTGGTTATCCTCACAGATTAATTCGGGATTCATCTTCCCTCTATGCCTTTTAGTCGAGCTTGTCGTATCGGGATTGACTAGTGTGGTTACATCCTACATATCGACTATCTTTGTTTCATAGCGCTATAACATGAGAAAACACATGCTAAGCACTCGGTTACTCGACGTGTTGTGATCGTGGGGTTTGCCGTCCACCCACCCAATTAAAACCTTGGCCTACTCTCTCTTTATCTTTGGTTCTATCAAACACCCTACACGCCTATGATTGGTTACGTATACAATTCATATCAACTTATTATCACTCACTTCCTAGAAATATCACTATTTGTGTGTCAATAATTTATCGACTTTCTAAGAGCTAACTAACTACACATTAACTTTAACATCTCTAGTTTTTTCTGCTTGATAAATTTTGTAAGGTGGGATTAGATAGATCAAGATATTTCATTTTAGTATAAATGGTAAAATGAAATAATTCCTTAACTAATCAATACTCATAATCAAATATAACATAAAATAATTCCGTATTTTATCTCGAAATTGATTCCTTATTCTACGGACCAAACGACCAAGTAATGCTTTATCCAGTTATCTACCAAAATTTGGTAATATTTAGTTAGGATTTCACGGACCTGTTTGGCATGCTAGTTAGCTCAAAATAAGTTGGAGTAGAAGGAAAATATATGGAATTCAAACAAACTTGACCCATGAAAGCTTATCCACTATTTTGTTATATATATATTTTCATTCTTTTTTTGATAGGAAATGCACTCGAGTTTCTTCTAAGCAATGGTTCAACTACTTATAATTTAAGTCAAATTTCTAAAGGAGTACCTTTTACCATTTCTATGGAAAATGACATATTTCCCACATAATGTTATAAGAGAAAAATGTTTCCCTATAATTTTATCTCTACCTTGTGAAAAAGAATAGACTATTTTTGATAACATAAAACATGGAAGTCGGCTTTGTTTGTTAAACGCGCTTTGAAATAATTGATGTGAACTCTCTATTTCCAACTGGCTCTTATACCCCATATAATATAATATATAGACGTGTTTTAATGTAACATGAAGCGTTATTGTGAGTTAATATGGGTCTACCAAAGGCACTTTGAGTGGATGTAATTTCTCTACATATAATTAGACTTTTAGGGTTGAATTTTTTTAGATTATACACGATATGAATTTTAATTAATCAAGCGAATGGGTATTGTATACTGATAATTATACAAAATACGTATAAGATAAGGATTATCATGAAAAAAATATAATGGAAAATGTGAAATCACTACTCTTTAAATGCGCATTGGGTAAACTTGTCAAATCATATAGGAGATATAAATCACACTTAGCAAGTCTGGTGTGGTGATTCAATTGATTAAAAACGTTCACAAAGAGAATTAACCCATAACATTCCTTATGAGATACCATACCAATTCAGTCGTCCTTACGGCGATATAATTAATTGAGATTCATCTCCTTTAATCCGAGGTGACAAAATCAATTCTTAAGAAGCGTTTACCCCTTTACTTCTTAATTAGATCAGTAAATTTCGAATATCAATTTTTTAAATTTAAAAAAAAACGAAGAGAGAGAGAGGGGACCAAGTCACACAAAAGGCAAACTTGTCTTGTCACCATATAACATATTATTATTTCACATGCCGCTTCATTGGACCTACCAATTTGTTTGTCAATCTGTCACCTTCCAAATTCCTACCACTTATCATAAAGTAAAATTTTAGGAAATTTTTCTTCTTACTCAAACGGCTCTCTTTCCACGAACACAGCCATTGAAAATTACACCAAACTATTTATATTTATCTTTATATAAATTAAAATGTCTATATATTCTTTGTTTTCATATGCATTTGTTTCTACACTAGCCGTTGGCTGGCCAATTCAATCTCATCAATAACTTTTCTTCTCTTTCTTCCAAAATACTAGCATAAGTAGTTCACATCTCAATTTTTTTGTTTCATTTCATGGATTGCATAGTTTTGCCAGTTGCAATCTTGACAAGGCGATGCTCGGGGCGATTATTAGGGTATAGGCCACTAGTGGAAGATGGTTATGAAGATTCAAGTTATCCGGTAACTGTGCTGGTGGGGAAGGAGAAAAGGGAATTCTTGGTGGAGCCATTTGTGTTAGAAGAAAGTCCATTTAGAAGTTTGATTGAAATGGTGAGTAAACAAGATCATAGAGGAAAAGTAAAAGAAAATAGAGCCAAAAAAGTGATTTATGTGGATGTTGATGCTATATTATTTGAACACATGTTGTGGTTGATGCAAAATGATTGCACTTCTTTGTTTCAACTCAATCTCAAGGAGATCATTGATTTCTATGCTCAAGATATATAGATGACAAGAAGAGGAAATTCATTACTTATTAATCATTATGAAGATAACAAATTAAAGAGGTAATATATGAGTCTATTTTTTTTTTCTTTTTATCCTTTGTGGTAGGAGCTTTTTGGGTCTTAATTAACACCTTTTATATCATGGGGTTGTACAAAAATAGTTTCTAAGAAAAAAGATACTATATGGATATCTAGAAATAATTGAAATTTGGCAAAAGAGAATGTATACCAAATTAGCAATTACTTAATAGCTAGTATATATACTTTAATTTCTTTTGTGTATGTAATATCTATCTCATATATATGATTGATGTATGCCTCATTTTGTTTAAATTTGATCTAAATGAATAATTCCACTATTGATCATGTGTAATGTAGGTTACTTATTACTCCCTCCATCCCATTTTGTGATAAGGTTTGACATAATTCATAAGAAAAAATAGATTATAAGTGTTGTTTGACTGATATATCCCTTAAAAATAATTAAACTTTTATCTATATATGTGTCTTTTAATTCTAGAATAACTAATGTTAAGGGCAAAAATGGAAAAAATAGTTAATTCTCTTTTGATTATCTAAATTGACAACTATTTTTAATATAACTAATAAAAGGAATTATTACTTACCATCGGATATATTGTTGTCATCATTATATATTACTCCTTCCGTTCCATTTTATGTGACACCTTTTGACTTCACACAGTGTTTATGAAAAAGAAACACTTTTAAAATTTGTGATCTAAAATCATTCTTAGATATTTGTGTGGCTGATAATCATTTTATTAAAGGTAAAAGAAAATTTTTTAAGTTAAATTATTTTCCGTTAACGTAAAGTGATATTATTTTTGAAACAAACCAAAAATAAAAAAAATGTCACATAGGGGGAAGTAATTAGATAATCAAACTCTTCCATAATTATTGGACAAGTGATGAATGCCACATTTAGTTCAATTTTTTACAAACAAATTGAAAATGTCAAGTTTTGTGTTGAATAAAGTTTGTAAGGACGTTAAGCTTTAATAGAGGTAGTCAACAACCAAGTGCTTCTCGACAACTCGCCAAATCTCAAGCAAATTAAATTTCCCAACTGAGGTTTCTCCTTCTATCTTTTATTATTCTTCTTCCCTACCTCCCTTTCTAATTTTATTTATTATTACTTCGTTCATTTTTACTTAGGTACTATACTAAAAATTTAGACGTAGTAATAAGATCTGCGTACATTTTATCCTCCTCAAAATTTACTTGTGAGATTTCATTGGATATGTTGTTATTGTACTATACTAAAAATAGATACTCCTCCTGTCCCATTTAAGTTGTCTTATTGCGCTTTTTGAAGGTCAAATTAAATTGGATTAATTTGATATTTTAAAATAAAAGTTTGAATATTTAAAAACTATAAGAAAAGTATTATTAATTGTAATTTTTAGTGTATTTTAAACTATTAGTCAAAGTTTACATATTTTGACTCTAAAAATAAAAATTATGATAATTAAAATAGAACGGAGGAAGTATTCAATAATATTTTCTCCGTTCATTTTCAGTTGTCAAAAATTTCCTAATTTGATTTAACTTTTACTTATCATTTTTGACAAATCAAAGTAGAGAATAAATTTTTTTTTAAGGTTAATTCGTGCAATTTTAGAAATATTTTGCTACAATTTATGGAATGAATTTATGGGTTAAGCCCATTTCTTGTGAGGGTCCAAAACCAGTTATCGTACAACCGTTTTTACCTTGATGATCCAAACTCTATTTTGATTGGGCTTCTTTTATTAAATACTGTCATTCATTTCCTATTTTTTTTTTAGAATTTTTCAAAAATAGCAAATATTTAAAATATAATAAGGAAAAAAATAGTTATAATTTGCTAAAATAAGATTTATAGTAACATATTATAGGAGAGAGGTGAGCGAGGTCGAGAGAGGCGAATTGTATAAGTCTATTTTATCAAATAATTGTATATGTGTAACTGAAATACATATATATTTGTATATCTGGCAAGCGAGATTGGGAGAGGGAGGAAAGAGGCAAGCGAGATCGAGAAGTGAGCGAGAGAAGGTAGAGAGTGGAGAGAAGCAAATTGTATATGTATATCTGTTGAATTGAATATGTATATCTATCAAATAATTATATATATGCAACTAGTATACATATGTATTTGTATATCTAGCAAGAGATTGCAGAGAGAGGGGAGAGAGACGAGTGACAAGAAGAGAGGAGAAAGAAAATAACAATAAAATCCTAACTATAGCTATAAGCTATAATTCTTTCAAAATATAATGATATAATATAAGTGCATATCATATGTTTGCCTAATTATGTTTCGACACACCAATTATTATAGATTGTATATGAGAATCTAATCTAAAAGACTTGTCTATTAGGTGGGAGAACTTACTCAATTGATAGATTGGTTATTATTTCTAAGTTTTAACAAGCGAGCGACAATTGGCACGTTTAGTTTTACTTTTTTTTTCCTTTTGGCTTTGAGTTGTTAACTTTATAGCGTAATACTTTCGGAATTATATCCACAAAAAACTTCATAGAACATCTTATATTTTTTATGCGAAAAACGCAAATAATATACTTCTTATCTTGGTATATACTATCATGGTGTAATTTGTATCTTTCAATAGTAGTAATTAGCAGCACAAAAACTAATTATTCCATCCATTTTTTAAAAAAAATAGTCTAGTTTAATTTGGCATGAAGTTATATCAAATGTACCAAAACGTTTAATCATGTGGTCTCAAATATGCAACATGAATGGTCCACTAATTAATTGACCATAACATGAATTAACGTATATATTGATGGTTATGTTGTCATAATTAAGCTATTTTCTATCCAAATTATTAATCACTGCCAAACATTTGTTTACAAATTTCACGTTAAAGAAGAGTAATCTGTCGTTAGTGAAGACAATCTAATTATGATTTTGCTTAATTAATTATTCCTTTTTAAAAGAACAAAAAACTTTGAATAGTTTTTGAGAGTGATAGGATAATAAAAGATGTTTAATATTAGATCACTATTTAACGTGTTTGGTCACCTCTAATTGTTTATTTAGTTTTGAATTGGTCATTTACAGAGTGAATAACAATAGTTTTAATAATTCAACTATAGTTTAATTCAATCTATGATTTATGTGATTGACAACTCATGTGAAGTTGACTTCCCCATATGTAGAATATACTCTCCCCAAAATATATGTAGTCCAAACGTATTAGGCCAAGCTTTTAGAAAGTTAAAATTGTTTATTATTAGAAAATTATTAAGGTATTAGATTAAGCATTTAAGAAAAAAATAAGTAATTTGTTGTAGTAGCAGAAATTGTTTTTCAAAAGCTAAAAAAAACAAATGGATTTTCTCGTTTTTCATCTATTCAATTGGATTTAATTATTTTAATTTGACAAGTGAGGCTTGCTTAAGTTGTTAACAAGCAGATCATCGAAGAAAAAAATCCATTGGAAGACAAGCAAGAAGAAGATAAAAAATGTTGATAACCGTCTTTGACTCAGAGAGAAAATATATAGAAGAATGATTTCATTGATCGAAAATAAAACTGAATCTGAAAAACTATTGTACAAGGCAATATATTTATATTATATAAATGGGCCGGGTGTAACATTGATAGGCCGAGCATAAGATAAACAATAGGTCAAATTACACTAAGAGACACTAAACTTAAAAAATTACAAAAAAAATAGTCCTCGTTGTATAGACATGTATAGTCTGTGTATATTTGTGTATCATAATGTATATTTTGTGTATAGTCCATGTATAAGTAATATACATTGTATAGAAGTATATACTTTCTATAACTTTTGACAAACCATATTGTATAGTCATGTATAGTTTCGGTGATTTTGGACTATTTTTTATGT
>JBCEWC010003583.1:0-29807 GCA_038996855.1 Solanum aculeatissimum
AGTATCTATAAATAGGGTCTCAATGTAATAATGTAGACAAAACAATTCAATAATATTTTCCTCCAATATTTCTCACAGATATTATTATTCTTACCAACTTTCATTTCCACCACATAGCAACTTCAAATTACACCGCTAATAATTTCAATCATTCAGAAAAAGCCATCGCTAATATAAATATTATTTGTTTACACAAATCTATCTCATTTCCGTTACATGTCTCTTCAGTAACTCTACAAAATGTTGTTTTTGTTGGTAGATAAATATTATGTTGTTGATACGGGTCTTAGAAACACAAAAGGATTAATATTATTTGTTTACACAAAGCTACTCATGGTCAATTTTTCTACTTTGTTGAACAATAGTTCAATCAATAAATGTTGTATTCTTTTAGAATAGCTTTTTGCTTATTGGGTAAGATTGTATAAAGACTTGAGGCAAGTTTGATAATTTTCACATTTATAGATTCTTTTTTCACATGTCCAAACAAAACTTAACTTCATCTCATATGATTTCATATCATGATTTCATCTCACAAAGCCAAATGCGCCTTAGATTTGGGAGCATTATAAAAATGATTAGAAGGGAAATTATCTACTTGTTTGCATATTTAGTTGCAGCAGGAGATACTGATAAAGAGACCCAATATAACAGGAGGTATCGAGTTTTCTGTATCACATGCTTCATTTTCTATCAACTAATTAGGTATTTGTTCAACCATGTGTAATGCATTTAGCATTAATCAATAAGGTCGCACTTAAGTAAAAATATTCTACAGTAATCTGATTAGTGTCATCTCATAGCAAGTCACAATATAACTATGTATTGGGTCAGTGAAACGGCAGAAATAGCGGATTAAGGATACCAATTCAACGGCACCTCAGCTAAAGAACGAGTACTGCGATATGAAGCTTCTCTACAGAGGTCCATCTCTTTATATTTTATCTTACACGATTACCCATTTCCTTCATTCTAGAAAAATATATTTTCTGCTTTAGACCTTCTTTAACTAATTATCAAGTCCTTTATGAGAAAGAAATAGTAATAAGTATCTGTAAATTAGGGTGCATTTTACTAAAACACCAAGTACACACAAAGAGCAACATATAATAAAGAATTTACAAACTTTTTGAGTTCACTTTCAAAACCAAAACAAACCTACTTAAGATATACATAAGACACCAGCTTACCACCAAATCAAACTTATTTGGATTTGCACATTTTACACCCTATAATTGTTCTAGCTAAGTTGAAGAGAGAATGAAGGCAATTAATAAAAAGTGTTTCTTTTTAGCTCCCATAAAAGCATAGTAATTAGGTAAGAATATAGCAATTCACCAAGAGCACATTATATGGAATACAGGCATTCTTAGGCAATAATATGTAGCATAGAAAGAAGCCACAAACCTGATCAGCCACATCATACATACAAATATATTTACTATTTCCACCAGCTAATATATAGCTCCCATCAGCGGAATAACACAAGGTTGTAAAGCACTTCCCAGACGTCGAGTTGGCTGCTGATCGACGATCAGTCATGAGACGCCCACCCGCAATATCCCTGCGACCTTCAATTGTATACATCAGCAGACCCTCGATTGGATCCCAGAAATGAATATGACCATCTAGGGTGCTACATGCCAGCTGCTTGCCATCAGGACGATAAACAACTGTGAGGACATCATGAGTGTGAGGAAATGTCTCAACTGTTCCTTTGCCTTCAAAAACATCCCACAAGCGAACAGTTTTGTCCCATGACGAGGAAGCCAAAGTAGCCTATGAAAAACCATAAAAAGTTAACCAAGCTCTACAAAATATGGCCTAAATTGTTTCCGAAATTTAAAATTGGATAAAGACTCACATTAGTTGGAGAAAATACTAGCCCATGAACAGGACCCTCGTGACCGCTAAGAACATCTAGTAATCTGGCCGTCTTCATTGACCAGACAAAAATCTATGAAGAAAAGCAAAAATAGTACATTTCTATCAACAATGAAGCAAAACTTAATATTAAAATCATTAAAAACAAATGATGGTACAAGATATGGTCAAAATACAATCAGAACTTCACTACCTCAAATGAGTCGAGGGTTCCAGCACATATCACTTCACCACTCTGATCAGATGCTAAAGAAACGAATTGCTTAGATGTAGGGGTAGTAAAAGTTTTAAAGTTTCTATATCTTAAGAGATCCCACGCGCGAACTGTTCCATCCAAAGAGGCACTCAAGAGACAATGGTTGCCAGGCATGAAATGAAGTGCAGTAACTGCATTTGTATGCTCAGAGAATGTTACAAAGCAGAAACCAGATGATACAGTCCAGACCTGCAGAACATAGCCAATGAAGTTTTATGCTTTAGTGAATACCAACGTTAACGGGAGCTGAAGGTGCAGAAAAATGGGAACTTTTTTCCGAGAAGTGGGAATTATTAGGTAGAAAAGGAGGCATCCAGAAACCTACAATACACAAGGTCCTACGCGATAAAGAAATTAAAAATTACAACCTGTAGGAAACAGTTGCTTCAGTAATTTGATGCACTGAACTCTACACAAACCTCTAACTATAGTGTCCCTAGCAAACTGAATTAGATGCAAACTTCCAAATTTTGCCTCAGTGGCTGTGATTACTACTTCTGAAAACTTTTAGTCAACTTGCATAAACTAGTTCACATAAAAGCAAATTTAAATCATCTTACCTTAATTTTGTTGTCATCTGCTCCTGTGGCCACGAACTGAGAATCTGGTGAATACGCAAGGCAGTTTACATCATAATAGTGTCCCTGTTGCTTCAGTATGTAACTCTCTGACTTCCACTCCCACACAAGCAACTGTCCAAGCCTTGCACATCCGAGTGTCAACCAATTCCCAAGATCATTAAAAACAGCAGTAGTTATCTTCTCATACGAGATGGACAAGAAGTGAATGCACACAAAATCAGACATTTGATAAAGTCTAAAAACGCCATTAGAGAAACCAACTACTGCCATATCAAGACCCCTATGATAATCACAAGCTGTTAACTTTGCTGGTGCTTGCATGAAGAAGTCTTTCTTTATCAACTCCCATTTCAGTTTGTGCAACTGAAACCTATCTTCCAGGTCCAATGTATCATCTTTCCCGTCAAAATTCTTTCTTTTTTTTACCCTGGTATCACTATCACCTTCTGCATCGTCCCCTTGTCCTTGCTCTGGGGTACCTGGCGATTCTGGCTCTGAATCAAGTGTTGGTTCATCAAAATTTCCATCCATTTCACTGTATCTCCAGCTAAAAATGGCGCCATCTCGGGATAAGGTATAAACTCTACAAACCTTATTAGTTTTCTTATCAGTTCCAAAGAAAGCACCTACAATCACATCCTTATGGCCTAAAAATAGAAACGGCTTGCTATATTTAGTTGATTTTTTCAAACAAAAAAGCCTCGCAGTTAGGTCTTTAGACCCCGCCAACACATAATCAGAATCTGGACTCCAATCCAGTGACGTAATTCTATCATTACAATCGGAAAACGTCCTGATCAACTCAAACGGAAAGAACTCTTTTCTAAAACCAGGCGAGCGCCAAATTTGCAGGAGCTTACCAGCGGCAACAGCAATGAACTGTCCATCGGGGCTAAATTTGACAGCCCCCACAGGATGCTTGAAAGTGATGCGATGAAGGACGGCGCGGCGGTGGAGGTTGATAAAGAGGCAACGGTTGTTTTCGTCGATTGTGAGGAGGAATACACCGTCAGGAGAGGCGGCGATACGACGGATATCGGAGGAGGACTGCGACGGCAATGTAATAGTTTCGGATTTGATGAGGTCAGTGACGGAAATACGGTTACCAATAGGGGATATAAGAAGACTATTGTTCACTATTAAAGCATTGCCGCCTCTATAAGGAGCTCCGAGGAGGTTCTGGAACCTGTAATTCATGGTTATGCAGAACGAAGACAATGGCAGAGAGTAGCTCAAAACCAGATTTCTTAAACCCTGCAAGAAGATGGGCGTTTCATAAACCCTAAAATTACAGGTCCTGCTTTTTCTTTTTTCTTTTTCTTTTTTTTAAGTCTTCCGGGTCAAATCCGAATTTTCATTCACCTGTTTTTTTTTTGTTTTTTTTTTTGATGAAGTTGAAATTTTTAAATACAATATTTAGCCTGGTTTGAATGTACAATTTCATATATAATTTGAAATTATATTTTAAATCAGTAATTAGATATGCTATTATGAATTTATATCTAAAATTTTTTGAAAAGCATAGTTTGAGATGTTAAATCGTGATTTCACTTTTTCTTAATGTAAAATTTGAACGATAAGTTTTATTTTGTAGCGAAAAAAATTGTGCTTGACTAAAAGATATTATTTATACAATATAAAAGGATTGTATTGTTAGAAATAACTATAAAATTATGTGTATTTAAAAATTTGTAATTGCAAGAATATGGAGATATATAATTAATCAATGTGAGTCTTTAAGATATCCCGATATCTTGTTTTATAACTATGGTTTGATTATTTAGTAAGATTGCATAAGAATTGAGAATTTTTTTTGATAGTTTTCATGTTTATGAGAAAAAATATAACTTTAAAAATTCAAATTACATATCCAAACAAAACTTCAATTTCATATCAAGTGGATTTCAAATATGATTCTATATAGTATATTTAGATGGTCGATTAGATCTGATTTTATGTATCATCGATTTAATTATTAATTTTTTAATTTATAAATATTCTAAATCGATAAAAATTAATAAAATATTTATTATTGATTTTTAATTCTTAATGATTCAGTTTTCAATTGAACCTTTTAGAAAATACTCCTCTAAGAGGAAGTGTGCAAGCTTTTTTGGTTTATTTCTGAAGTGCTAATTTATCAATAGCAGTAAATAAAAACAGGGGTACCACATTCTGCATATAATACACATTTTATTAAGAAGTTCCCTAATTTGTAAATTAACATTGACATCTGCATTTGAGAATACAACATAGAAGCTGTCTGCAAGTAAATTATAAGAGAACCATATCCAGAACTTATATCTTGCAGGACGTTTCCAAGTCCTAGCATTCACCAGAGGCATTCTATCAACCAAGTGAAAAACTGTCAATGTGTACTTCTACTGTATTATCATCTTGACATGCTCTTGTCCGAGACTAATTACGTTGTGGAGTTCATCGTCAGGAACCCTCAAGTCCGAGCCTTGGTTAACTAATTACAGACCTCGTGCATCTCCCCTGCCACTGTGTAATGATCTAGCCTGGAGAATAGGATAGTAATATACCCAACTTTGGTAAGAGAAACACAAAGGATACCCGTCATAGTTTCTTAGTGCAATATTCTGAAACTAGCTGCCGATGAACAATTGTACCACTCTACATATCTATGAGGAACAACTTCATCACCTATAAATGATCAAAAACTAGTAAATATGGATTTGCATATACTATGAAGTTCAGAAGATGTACAATTGTTCATGTAACGAGCTGAAAGCAACATGAGTTTCGGATTAACATCAACATAGCTTTGTTCGTAGGAGTTTAAGGAGTACTTGAGATGCCTGGTATCTAAATAAGTAGGATGCTCCAAGAATGGAAAGGACAAATGGTCTCAATCGGATAGGCCAATTTATTAGTCTGGTTTTATAAAGACAAATAATTCCAAATTTAAGAGTTCTTATATCCTTCATAGAGTAAGAACACTATAAAGTGCAATTTATGCAATTGGACACTGAATATTCTCTCATGAAAAGGGAAGCACTATTTGTCTAACATGCAGTTTTCTTCATCATTGGTATCTCTTTCGTGGTATGAAAGAGTGAAAAGGAATTTAAGGTAGACTGGGGGAATTCTGTATTTCAGACCAGCGGTTAAGACCCTTGCGGTTAAGACCCTTGAGAATTCAAGTCACACCATGAATGAAGTAAGCATAAGGAACAAGGTTTCGATACTACAAACAATTAAAAGGGTTGATATATCAATAATTGCAAATACTTGCACATTCCATGACAGTAGAATTGGCAAAGATACAGCCCACATTGAGGCCTCGTGTGTGTGTGCGCACACGCGCTCGCATGTGTGTATTATCCATTTTTATAGCTATTGAAGAGCAGGGCATCCAAAATCTCTACAAAACTTATAGGTTAGACAAATATGAAATATCCTCATAATCCATAGAGTCAATTTACATTATCTCGTGCAGATGGTTCTACACATCCCTATTTAGATAACAGTGTGTATGTTATTTTTATAGCTATTGAAGAGCAGGTGTCAAAAATATCTACAAAACTTATTAGTTAGACAACCCATAGAGTCATTATCTAATGCAGATGGTAATACTCATCACTACTTAGATAACAGAGAATAGAGATATATTGGAAGAACTTTTGTTTGATAAATGATTAGAAAGCACACCTTCAACTTGGAAGCCAACTTCTTAGGCGTACAATAGCCCTCAAGTCAACCGGGTACGGGTTTCTATTTTCATATTTTCCATAGGCAAAGCAAGATGCTGCATAGCACGTTCATTTACAACAAATTTGCGACATGTGAAACCAAAGCATCTAAGCCTTCAAAATCATCAGGACTGTCGCCAGAAAGTTCTTCTATGTCAAACCCTGGAATAAGATGCACACCATGTCAGAGTTTTCCAGGTTCAATCTCACATGCAGTGGAGGAAATCCAATGTGCAGTGCAAATGTGACAACAACGAAACATACCTCTGGGAGACAAAGACGGCTGCTGCTACAAGGCCAATGCTTCTGAACCTAAAATCTGTAAGCTAACCAGGTGCAAAAGCCTGAGTAGCTTTCTCTTCTGGAATAAATACATACAATTGGAGTCGCCCTTAACTTCACAATAATTTTTGGGGAAACATTCTCATCTAGGCATTGTCATTAACCACTGTTGGTGAAGGTCAAAGACCTTATTAAATTCTCCCATTCTGCAGTATCTTTTCATGAGTATCAGAAAGGGAACATGATCAACTGCTAAACCAGATGCCATTAACTTGCCAAAGAGCTTGTCTGCCTCTCTCATCATACCTTGTAGACAAAACAACTTAAGTAGTTCCGTGTAAGTAATTACATCTGGCTGACAACCTCTTCTCAACATTTTATCATATAGTTGAAGTGCTAATTGAATCAGGCCAAGATTGCAAGCAGCACCAATCAACAGATTGTAAGTGACTGAATCAGGGGTAAGACCATATAAAAGCATCTCCTTCTCCAAGGATTGGGCTGCAGAAAGATTTCCTGACTTTATCTGAGCATAAATTAATGCATTATATGTATATATGTTCGGTAGAACACCAAATGCAACCATTTTTTCTCTAATATATGAAGCTTTTTGTATATTTCCACATCTTCCATAACCATTAATTATAACATTCCAAACAAGTGATTCAGGTATAATGGAATTCTCTAACATGTAATCAAGAAAACAATTGGCTCTATCTATATCCCTGTTAATATATAGGCCCTGTATTATCATTCTGTACGTGATTTGATCTGGGATTATGCCCATTCTAGTCATAACATCGTAGATATAACAAGCATCACTGATCTTTCCTTGTCTGCAGAGTGCTCCAACGAGAGTGTTGTAAGAATAAACATCTAGAACGAAACCAAGCTTTAACATTTCACAACAATACTTATATGCAGTGCCCATGTCACGGCTCAAACAGAATCCATGGACAACGACATTGTAAGAAACTTTATCAACTTGGATATGCTCTAATAACATCCTCTCCCAAATTGCAAGAGCTTGATCAGTATCTCCATGTTTAAAGCAGCCATCCATCATTATGGTTGATGTAATCAAATTTGAGCTCCCCCCATCATGACTCTTGCTAAATAATTTATGGAAAAGATTTTTCGCCTCCTCTAACAACCCCTTCTTACAAAGCGCATGAACAAGGATGTTACAAGTTACTCTGTTTGGTACGATTCCATGGTTGGCCATGGTAGAAAAGGTGTTTAGAGCTTTATCGAAATCATTTATCAGGCAATAACCCCTTATTAAAGAGTTGAATGCAGCACAAGTGGGAGAAGGACCCCTATTTAACATACCTCTAATAATCCATTCTGCCTTCTCCAACTCACCGTTTTTGCACAGTCCATTGATGAGGTAATTGTGTGTGATAACATCTGGAACAATACTATTCTGTATCATGTTCCACCAAAGTGATAAAGCTGCTCCCAGTTTACCATCCAAACACATAGCTCTAACAACATATGCATCTTTATTGAAATTTATTTCCAAGGTGCAGTAACTAATGCCGGCTTCAGCCGACGATATTCTTTCCCTGCAAAGTTCAAGGTAAATTACCTTTAAAGATACTAGGGACTGAAAAAGGAATCCAACAGGCTCAGATTCAAAAAGAACAGTCTAAGACACTAAATTGAAGTTAAACTTCAATTGATATTACAAAATAAATCTTCTTTCACATTAATGAGTTGTCCGCTGAAAGAAATGAGAAAAGGTCAAATCTGAACTTGAGCATCAATACAAAACTAAGAGAAGTTACATGGAAGAAAAGACAACAAGTCAGTTGTTTAGACATCAGTAAGCATTTTTTTTTGGTGTATGGGCCAACTTTCGTGCACCACGAGTAATTCCACAAGATTCCTACTACCTCCCACCAGCAACAGGTATCAGGTAACTCTATCCGCCTCACCTAGTGTTTTCTTATCTCTGCAGGAAAATTGAACCATAGACCTCATGGTTCTCAACCATTTCATTGACCACTAGGCCACACCCTTAGGTGCACATCATCAAGCATATTAAATACAAAGTTTAGTCTATGCAAGCAGCAAAAGGGAAGGGGAACAATTCTTCCATGAGCCCTCCTCTCCCTAGCCAAAACTCGTGGAAAGTAGTCCAGATGAAATTGTTGCTGATGTAATCACTAGTAACCAAATTAATAGATTACTTCCCTAGAGAATGTCAATCATATTGACCCCACTACAGATTTATTTCCTAGGGAATCATAATTGAATGCTTCTTCAAGAATTTGATAAACAGCTGCTCGTATTTTTATTTTTTTATTTTTTTTTGAGACTGATCAGCTGCTGGTAATGTTTGTTCTCTGAATTATCCTTACTTTTACATTTTGGATTCATCGACATGATTTTAAGTGGATAGAGCCCATTGTTAGAGTTTAACTCCTTTAGCCATTTAACTACTGCAAAGGAAGCTAATAACATCCAAAGGTAGCTTTTGGCATGGCAAAAACACAAGTCAGGAATTAAATTCATGCTGAATATTTTAACTTATTTACTCCAATGCTACAGTACCGTAGACTAGTACCTAACCAACAAAATTACTTGTTCACATCTAGTATATAGTTCATGAATAATATTTGTGCCAATACATTATGACAATATTAGAAAGTAAATCTAGAAAAGTCATATCTTCTTAATAATCAGTTCGTTACTATTTTCAAAGGTCTCACTTTATGATCAGGCGAGGTACAGTCACGTGTCAGGAACAAGAAACAAAAAGGCATAGATTTTGACAAATGATTCTTGTTACATTCACATTATCAAGGATATGAAATCCAATATTCGTTTGCAAACGCATCTTTGCGAATTCGTTTAAGAAATTTACCATCCTTCAAAATGTAAAATTGATTAGCCTACGCAGGGGACTAAAGAAATGACTGGAGAGAACAAATGGTCCCAATATGTAAGTTAGCACATCAAATCAATCAATCACCAGGAGAACTCGCATTGACAACTACTTTGACCTAATTGCAGTAGCCCAATATCCATGTTTCAAATCCAGAGATATTCACATATCCAAATCGTCGTGATATATGCAATCATATGCCACTCGAAATCATCAATCATAGAACAACTAGAAAGAACTAATATGCCTTTAAAGGCACAAAAACTAATATATTCTGGCTCTAAATACAAATCAAACCTCATACTCTTCAGACGATCCAAACTACTCTTTAACATCGCATCCAACACGCTGAAACCCACTGTCGAATGACCTTCAGGATTCGGATTGTTCCCCTTAGACGACCAATCTTTGGATCCCAACTCGTCCCGGTTCACTCTTTGCATTACATTTTCTTGCCTACACATAAAATTATGAAAATTGGCAAACAAAATGAGTTCTAAAAGAAGACGAGAAAAAGAGAGACCAAAATCATAAGCATAATTATTAAATAAAATATTTATACCTCATGTCAATAACATCCAAATTCGCTTTCGAGCAGAATAAACTGGCAAAATCGTGAATAATGCGGTCTTTGATAATATCTAGGGTTTGAAAACTGCCGTTCAGTATCCGAAGAAAAAACTGAGATTCCTCCGACACAAGTAATAGCTGAAAAATAAATAAAATGTATTTTAAGGGAAAATGAATAGCGAATAAATTTAGAGAATTGGAGATTCTTGAGGACTTACGGGCTGCATTTCCAGTCAATTTTGAATGGATGGGCGGAAGACGGCGGAATCAGTACTACCAAACTGAGCGACGACCGGAAAGCCGCCTGAGACGGAGAAAGTGCAAACGAAAATAAGGGCAAATTGGACCAGAAAAGGAATATAAAGGACAAATTGGTCAAATAATTTATTTTATATCAAGGAGTATAAATAAGTTAAAATTTTGAAGTATCAGCTTCGACGTAGAATTTTTTGTAACCCCAGTCACATTTATTTTTAGACGAGCAATAATTATGGTAAGTTACGGTGGGATAAGTTATGTCAGGATTAATTATGTCGAGAGTAATTTTTATTGTTAATTTGGTTTGGTATATTCAAAATACTATTCATAGTACAATTTCTACGAAAAAAATATTTGTTTACTAAAGTACCCTTCATCTTATTTAGTTTTAAAAAATAAAAAAAAACTTTGCAAACTTTAATTATTCATTGTTAAAAATAAATTTTCATCTTATTTAAAATACTACTTTTTCGTGATTGTGCCATGTATTTTTAAAATTAAACTTGCATATTATTTAACTTAAAAAATAAATTTTTCATCTTATTTAGCTTAAAAATAAATTTTTCATCTTATTTAGCTTAATAAATTTTCATATTATTTAGCTTAAAAATAAAACTTTCAATTCAAGTTTATTAAAAGTAAAAAAAAATATTGAAATAATTGACATTTTAATTGATATATAAAATATAATTTTTAAGTGAGTAATAAACTATTTAATTTGAAATATAGAATTTAGTAGTGGAGTGAATATTTTAAAAGAAATCAAAATATAAATAAACATAAGTATTAGACAAATAAACTCAACTTATAATGTATTCATAAATAAAAATTGTATTTAAAAAATATATAAAAACAACAATTAATCAAGGTTGTGAATATTATTATAAATATTATTAAAAACTATATTAATATACATAAATGTAAAAATGATGTATAAAAGAGAATTTAAGGGGTGCATTTTTGTTGTTTTAGATATTTTATTCCAGGATAAGTTATCGTGGATTATTATTCCACCTCTTGGGAGGGATAACTTATCCAGGACTAATTGTTAATCTTGGGTTAAGTTATGAATTAAAGGCCACTAGAAAATTAGTATGAAATTAGTTTTCCTTATCCATCACACCAAACGACCCTTGAGAGTATGAGCTAGTGATGCACGTTAACGATAGTAAATTTTTTTAAAACCAATTCATATTTATTGTATTATTATTCATATAAATTAGTATTGTATAGTGATATGACAAATATATTCGCTAATTAACATAAATCATTATTCAAAAATATTTACATTCTTTCTTGGCACACAATTCTTGTAGTTACCTCAAGCTTCTTTGATAAGTATAGTATATGTGAATATATTATTATAAAATATTAGTGTTGATACATCATCAAAAATTTCAATGTTGTGATACAACTATGAATCTTTGGGGATTTCTTTTGGAAAAAACTAGAGGAAAAACTAAGTTCATGGCCTTTAATTAATTACAATTAGTATCCATTTAATTTATCTATTATTAAAATTTATGCTTTGACATCAATACTCACCTTATATGATATCGATATGATATCAATATATCTGTGGAGTATCATAAAAGATTAAGTTCAGTTATATATGATATCAATATACTGACGAAATATCAAAAAAAAAATCTACTAATCATTTTTATAAGATTGTGACTTTAATCATTTTAATTTTCTCTTAATTGTTTCTTATTTATTTCTTTAAAAAAAATCAAAACTATATGATACCGATGGAGTATTAATGTACCGATGAAGTATCATAGAGATTAAGGTTCATCATATATGATACCGCTATGGTATCAATATACCGATGAAGTATCACCAAGAAATATTTTCTATTGATTTAGAATTTAATAAATAAAATTGTGATTTTAATAATTTTCTCTTAATTGTTTCTTATTTATTTCTTAAAGAAAAATAGCCTAATCATATATGATATCGACAAGGCATCAATATACCGATGAAGTATCACAAAAGATTAAACTCGGTCCTATAAGATACCAATATGGTATCAATATAGCGATGGAGTATCATAGAAGATTAAACTCGGTCCTATAAGATACCAATATGGTATCAATATACCGATAGAGTATCACAAAAATAGAAATTTACTAATTTAAAGTTTAATAATTTTCATTAAATTGTTTCTTATTTATTTCTTTAAAAAAAGAGCTTATATGAAACCGATATGGTATCAATATATCGTCAGAGTATTACAAAGGGTTAAGCTCAGTCCTCTATGATACTAGTATGATATCAATATACCGATGGAGTATCACTGAGGATTTATTCATAGCAATTATACATACGTCATGCTGGCATCATGGACAAAATTAAAAAAGAGAAAGTAGGGGTAAGAAGGTAAATAGTTTGGGTCATTGGTCCATTAATGATAAATAGTTCAAATTGGGTTCAATTTGAATAATTCACATTGGGTCTATTTTGTATAATTTTTCCTTCTTTTTTAAACAATAAATTTTGCAAGGTTTCACGAGCCATCCTGTGGCCCACTAAGAATTGGGCTTAGTATTTTTAGACGGAAAAATTACATAAGTAAAAAATCTTTAAATTAATATTTATCAAAATTAAATATAATTTTGTTTTATTATCATTTCTAGCAATAGGTAACAATGGGAGATTAGAGAGAAAATTGAGCAAAAATTTAACAGAAACAATAGAGAAGAAATTGAGGTGAAAATAAATTCATCATATATAGTTAAAAAAATATGTTGCTATAAATTGTAAAAAAAATTTAAATATGAGATAGGTGATTTTTCCTTTTTAGACCCTTTCAAATGAACTGGGCCGCACTGTTGATGTCTTCAGCAAGCTAGCTGGGTTTAGATGGGCTGGGCCAGTAGTTTTGTTTTTGTTACCTAATTGTATTTTCAAATGATACAAAATCAAACAAATATTATATTTCTGATTTATATATATGTACGCAGGATTAATTACATTTTACCTTCAAATTTTCAGAAAATATCATCTACATCGACTTTTGGAATGTTTTAGTAATTCACGTAATTTTGTTAATTTACTATTTTTTGTCTAGCGACAACGACGACGACAACAACAACAACATATCCAGTGGAATCTCACAAGTGAGGTCTGGGAGGATAGAATGTACGCAAACCTTATCACTACTTCATAAAGATAGATAATTTTTTTGTCTAGCGAAAATTATTATTATTATTTTTGTTTTTTCTTTTTGTTCCCTGATGAGAATTTGATTCTCAGACAAGAAAATAGATCAATGATTAATGTTGAAGAAGCTCAAACCTAAAGCTATTCTATTAATGGGCTCTCCCTCCAGGTTCAAGAAACGTCAATAAATCTATTCTATTTGCTGGAACTCTATTATTGTAACATTTCGTTGAAATATTTATTGGAAATCTATTTTTCAAGATTCAAGTTAACAGATCATTTTTATGTTTCTATCATTAGGCAGGTTATTCTGTTTACTGTTTTGGGGCATACAGTAAAAAAGAGAACAATATTGTAAAACATATTTTTCTAATACAAATGCAGGGTCTACATAAAAGCTATTGAGTTCATATGAACCCTCACTCAGCTCAGCCTTTGATTGACTCGTTTTGACAGCTCTAAAAAATAAGTGTACAAAGAGAAGGAATTGCATTGTAGACAGAAAACATTTGATCTGGAAAATTTTGTTTTTATACAAGCATGCACATACTATTTTTATACATAAGGATGCTTATCAAACTACAACTTTTGAAATATAATGGGAGCACCATATTGTGGACATAAGAGCATCAAAATAGTAGGAGCATGTTGGTAACTTGGAGAAAGATCAAACGAAAAACGCTGCAACATCATGGCTATTGCTAATTTCGCTTGTAGCACTGCTAAATTTTGCCCGACGCATCGTCGGGCACCGAGGCCAAACGGCATGAACGCCATTGGGTGTTTTGCTGCTTGCGCGACTCCTAGACCAAATCTTGCGGGATTAAATTCGTTAGCGTCTTGTCCCCATAGTGTTTGATCATGATGAATTGCTATAATTGGTATAAGGAGCTCAGTCCCTTTGGGTATTGTGAAATCCCCTAATTGTGTATCAGTTTTGGCCCGTCTGATTGCTGCCACTGCTGGGGGATATAGCCGGACGGATTCGTTAATTATCATTCCTAGCTGCCAAAATTATATCAAAAAGTTTTAGTACATTAAATATAAGTGCAGTGGACATCTTAATAAGACTAATTAAGAGATAGAAACTAACGCAAAGATATGCATTTAATTAATTAGTTTAATTCTTTACACAAATTAAACAGTTATTTTCTTTTACAATATTGTTAGGTACATTAATTAAAAACATATTATGCAGTACTACCGGCGGCATCTTGTAACAAAGCATGGACCAGTAAGCTTCAACATTTGATAAATAAAATGTTAAGTATAAAGAACACATCAATATTAATGTGTATATAATAATAAACAGAATCCAAAATGCATAGAATCCAAATTTTCTTAGTAAATATAAAGTAAGAATTTACATTAGTTATATTAATCTTATATATATTGAATATGACCTCGATATAAAAGTTCCCTTCTTAAAACTAAAAAGCTAAACGATTGTGTCTAACCATATAAGACAAAATACATAAACAAAGTGAAAAATAATTATGTGATTGAAACACTTACCATGCCTGGGAGGCAGCAAGTATTATTATGTTTTGGAAGAAGAAATTAAAGTTGGTTGTGTTGTGTTTGCCTTTTTAGGCCACATGCATAATAATGTTTAGTTGTTTAAGAAAACGAGAATTACATGATTTATTAAAGTTTAATAATTGATAGTTACCGTGTTGAGCTTGGAAAGATGGTGTTTAGAGGGAGGATCACGTGCTCCACAGACACGCAAAACTTCCTCACGTGCTAATTCCTGCCACTGAGGATGCATGGCCAGTAAGATGGTGGTCCACGTCAGCAAATTGGACGTGGTATGTTTGCCGGCAAAGAAAATGGTCTTACATTCTTCGACAATGTCATTAAGTGTGATGTTTGAAGTATTTGTATATTCATGAGTAGCTGCTTTGATCATTACTTCCAATAAATCATTCGGACATTCCTCTGACAACACCTCTGATATTTTTCTCCTTTCTTCAATCAGCTTCATCAAAGATTTACGCACTTCTTTATCCAATCTCCAACAAATTCTATTCTTTTTACTAGGCAAAAACCTGTCAAACACAACATCAAACTTTTTTTAAAACTTCCCAATTGTTTCAAGATTCTTGCACAAACCACTAACTACCAAATTATAACGCGTTATTTCATCTCATTCATTATGGTTTTATTTATTTATATATATATAAAAAATAGCAGCCCATTTTCATTCTAATAACATCGTTTGTTGAGGTATATGAGTATCAATGTATAATGTAACATAAAAAGTTATTTAAAGAAAATATTTACCAACAACAATAACATATTTATCGGATTTGGGGAGTTTTGGATGTATGTATGCAGATTTTATTATTGTCTTTATCAGTGGCGGAGTCACGCTTTGGCTAGGGGTTCATCCGAATCCCTTTCGCCGGAATATTTTTAATCTATATATAACAGATGTTGAACCTCCCTTCGACTAGTTCGTGTGCTTGTTTTTTCACATTTTGACCCCTTTAATTGAAATTTTGGCTTCACCATTGACTTTTATGGAATAGAGAAGTTGTTTTGAATAGACCCTTGACTCAAGAAAATCTGTTTTCAAATAGAGTAGAAAGCTATGATAAAATTTACGAAGAAGGAAAGGTATTGACAGTAAAAATAGTGAAATTAACAACCAAGGAAAGAAACAATTGACGACTAGCTAGCTAGTGAAATATTCATGTTATAGAGGATGATTGTTATGAAAAGATCTTACGATGAATATAGTATAATAATGATTAAATTTGGGAGTGAGTATCCACCTGTATCCGGGGATGAATACTTTTTGATAAGATTCAGTGGCATAAACCATTTGTTGTGCTTGTAACTCAAAGATAGCTCTACCATCTTCGTAGCTGCTTCCGAACACAATACGCGTAATGACATCTTCTGCCAATGTCGAGAACATTTCTGAGACTTCGATTTCTACTTTTCCACTGGCGTTTGACATTTTTGACCATTTATCCAACATCTCCCTCATGCTCTTCCCCATCATGGGAATCATTAGCTATATAGTAGGAAAATTAATTAATACAGTTAACTTATGTTGCTCGAATTTTTCAAAAAATACTAACTGTTATATTAATTCGTGATGAATACTCCAAAAATATACTAGTTAACATGCACATAGCAATATCTTAAAAGAGTCAGAGAAACAAAACAAACAAATAGCTAGAGGTGCTTGCTCATCAAGGTAGAATTAAATACTTACAATAGGTTGAAAATTTGAGTTTAAAGTCACGTTTTCCCTAATTTCGACATTCTAACATAATAATTTTTAGTTGAGTGACTTACCCTGAGATTTTCTATGTAGAATGTAGGAGTAATAATCTTCCTATGGTGAGCCCATTTTTCTCCTTGTAGACTAAGCAAACCATCACCTTCAAGCTTCTTGACAAGCGCCGGCGACTCATTTTTCTCAAAGTTGTCTGATTTCAGGATGAATATATCCCTAATTAGAGCTGGATCAGAAATGGTGACACGAGCCGTTGGTCCAAACCATATAACAAATATTGAACCTGAGATCATACACCAAAAATAAGTAACAATTTTGAAAGATGGCAACTACTAGACAAAGGTCTATTTTTAGCTAGAAAACAAATAACGTAAACGTTATTGGCATGGCTCAGCTAATTTGAATATATCGTTCCAAACAAAGGATTGGCAATAGCTAGTTAGCTTCCAAAATATGCATAGTGTTATAGAAACGGAAAGAAGAGTTGAGATGAAGGAAGCGTTATATTTTGAACTCAAAATTACCTTACGAAATCCAAACGTAGGTCATCTTAAATTTATGTAGCTAGTAGGTAAGGATCTTTCAGTTGACATGATAGCGTAGTTAAAGAGAAATAAAATTAGAAAAATTAAGTCGGAACATACCATAGATTTTCTTCCAATGATGGTAGAAGGGGAGAACAGTGGGAAGAATGTCATGAGAAGTAAAAGGGGAAGACCAAGATGATGGAGTAGTGAAACTTGCAATTTCCTTGAGGTTACCAAAGAGAAAATGATATTTAGGACCTGTAATTCCTTGCTTCTTGAAGTGTTTTTGAGTTCTTTTTGGTGTCCACCACAGATAAACAAACGCTCTCTGTGCAAACAGAAGCAGCACATACCAAAATACAGCAACACATAACCACTGAAAGCACAAGGCTGCCATATGCACCACTGCTTGATACAATTTTTCCTATATTCCACAGAGAGAGAGAGAGAGAGGGGATGCTTCTTTAATTTGTCTCTCTTGTTTATAAGAAGAGTACAAGGTGAAATATTGAGGTTGTCCGGTTTTATAGCTCATTCCAAATTAATTAACAATTTAATTTATACACCCCAACAAGTAATAAAGTGGTGTCCAGTAAAGTTAGAAATGTTATTTCCAATGGACCGTAGTAAAACATATAAAAATAGTATGGAAAAAAAAACGATAATTAAAAAACCAAGTTGAAAAATATCAAAAAAAGAAATAATTGCAACAACAAATAATATCATAACTGAAATATCAAAAACTATACTTAATTAATACTAAACGAAATTCAAATTATATATATACACACAAACCCGTTTAAAATATATTTATATTAAAAAAAATTAAAATTTAAAAAATATTGCTTACTATGGTAAACAAAAATTTGTCTATTAATATAAAAAATTCTTATACTAAAAATGTATATAACTTAAATTCAAACTTAAAACAATATGCCTGTCCCAATTGGCATGCTAGGAGCTGGGTACGTTTAGAGCCTAACTTGGCAACTTTACATGGTATATGATCCTAAAAATCAAGGAAGGAGAAAACATAAAGTTTTGCATAATAAATACAATAAGGAGTGGCAAATTAAATCGATGAAAATATGATTCCCTTAATTTAGTGATTAATAATTCATCCATTTATTAATTTAATTTAGTATTACCTATATTCATATTTTGTTCATCTAAAAATTGATACAATATGAATTAATTGCAATTCAAATTGATCCATGATTTATTTTAAAAGTATTTATATTTTTTTTCTTTTTGACATATGTATAAAATTCTTTAAAAATAAGTTACCATGGAAATTAAATAAATTATGAGAAAATTAAACTTAGATCATCTATTCCCTTTACGCCAATTAACTTTCAAGAAAAAATTAAGTAATAATTCAAATCATCCAAATTCAGTCCAAATCATTTATCAATTTAACGTATAATTCCAATTTAAGCAATGTTAACGAGGGACACGCATTGACCCTAGTTCCAATAGGGGGTTACGTTCCGCAAATTCAGACAGGATCATGTGATTCATCATCCTTGTGCGTGCTAGTGATACAGTAGCACCTTGACAACCTTATGAATCATTTTATTTTCAAAAAAAAAAAAGTGTATATATATATAAATATATACTATGACATATCGTGATATGAACAATAGCTGGGGATTATGGGACAAAAAATAAAGCCACTTGGTTTCAGATGAGGTACAACCCAAGGTTATTATTCCCTTTGGTTTTCACAATCCAAAAATTATTCTAAAGATTTACAAGAAGATTAAAAAAAAAAAGATTGTATCAAGAATTATGTACAAAAGAATATGAGAATGTCCTTGATTTGACATTGAGGGAATTGCACCTGTAGAGATTCAAAAAAGAATCGATCTGATCTGATCCAGGTCATGATCTTTATGGGATTCCCAAAATTATTAATAGAAAGTTGACCGCGCGGAATCGAAAAATTACAAATGACACTTACAAAAAGAATTAATTGGGTAAACCAAAAATTAAATATTATTGTCACAAGAATTGGAAAACCTTACAAAAACCCTATATTCTTACAGAATTTATAGCTGGACAATTAAAGAATAGAGTTTCATTCCGAAAAGCAATGAAAAAGGCTATTGAATTAATTACAAAACAAGCTGATACAAAAAGAATGCAAATACAAATTGAAAGGCGTATCGACGAAAAAGAAATTACACATGCCGAATGGATCAGAGAAGGCAAGATTGCCCTACAAATGATTCGAGCTAAAATAAATTATTGATTTTTATATAGTTCAAACTATTTATGAAATATGGAGCATCAAAAATTGAATATTTTTAGACGAGAAGTAATTTTACTACTTGTCTTTCCTTCCTAATAGATCAATTCATTCTTTTTCTAATCAATGGAACGTTTCTAATTCTAATTTTACATATATATCTCTCAATCATTTTCATTCAAACTATTACCATGACTTTAGACCTAACTTATTAAACCCCACCTAGCCAATAAAAAATAATCCCTGGAATAAATTCTCTACCTACCTAATTAATTAAGGTTTTGAACCCTATTCCTAGAAAAGTAGGCAATGTTTCAAGTACCGTAAACAAGAAAAATATATCTACTACTATCACAATTATTGATCAAAAGAGATATCATTTGCATTTATGCACGCAAAAGCAACTGACATTTACTACTACTGTACACTTCACTTTCAGTTGTAATTTTTGGATTGTATTGTGTGGGCTTAACTATATGGAGGTAATATCAAATTTAGTCAAAATGTGGGACCATTCATGTGGATATACAAGAGTTTCAATAAATCTTCATGAATTCCAGCAACATATATGTTTTTCCATTTTTTACGTTTGAGGCATCACACCCTCTTTTCCTCCTCGTCCCCCCCAAATCCATAGAGCCAATGCTGCCATAAGCCAGATGGGTGTGGATTAAACTCTTCATGTATCGGTTCTCGAGAACTTAGTAATTTTTGTTCGTACTCTCTATATATATATTAATATTTGATTCTGAATTCACTTATTATTGTAAATTAATTATTTGAGATTATTGTGAAAACACTAATTAAGGTATCGTTTAGTAAGGTGTATAAGAATAATACTAAATAGAGTGTATTTGTAAAATCTGTATTAGTAATGTTTGTATTAGTTATACAGCTTCCATTAGTAATGCTTGTATTAATTATGCCTGCATTAATTATGAGGAGATATTTCTTATGCACTATTTGGTTTCGTGTATTAAAAATAGCATGCACTGCATAATTTTTAAAAAAATATTATTTATTTACAAATATATCCTCCACAAATCTAGTGGAAAAGATGTAAAAAAAAAAAAGTTTTGAGGGGCAACCATGCTAATGAATGCATTAAATCCTCCTTGCATTACTAATACTTAGTAATTGATGGTATTAGTAATACACACCTTAATACACAATCGAATGTGTAAAGAATTAGTAATACACACTTTAATGCACAATAGAGTATATAACCAAACAAGATACTTCTAATACACCTAATAAATACATGCATTATTTTTACTGATACGCTCTACCAAACGACATTTTAAACTTTCAAATCATGTCTCTAATAATTAAACATCACAGGAAAATACAATTATTATGCATCAATTCTAAACATTTTTTTAATTCATTGATCAATTATTTCACTTAAACTCATTTGAGAAATAATAATAATAATAACAATAACAATAACAATAATTAGTATTAGCACAATTCTTGTAATTTCTCGTTCTTTGATTTTCAATACCACATATGTTGCTTGTGTTGAGGTTAGCACATTATTTTGTGGTTGTTACTATTCCTTTCTTTTCTAAATGCTTTGTATATCTTCCCATATCACATTATTTCATTGTTGTTACCACTTATAGATTTGTATTCCCCTTTTTCAACTATTTTGAAATAGTTTACATGGCTAAGGCGCTATCAAAAATATCTTTATCTCTAGTCTTTACGAAATTACATACATTATATCTTCTCCATATATTTTCTACTGCCAAATTAATAAATCTCAGATAGGACTAATAAATAAAGACTCGAGTAAACATAAGACCTAAATGAAATGTACTAACACGATTAAAACATAATCACAATCAAATTGTGACTTATTTTTCGCTAAATTTACGTGCATTCATAGATAATTTAGGTATTTTGAGATAATTTTCATCATTATTTCTCTCCTTCATATTAGCCTCAAAAAAGGAAAGTTGCTTTATTCAAAGTCTCGAGAGACAATGTGTAAATGATTTAGATTGAGAAGAGATGGATGAAAAGAAGAGGAGGAATTGGTTTCTGGTTTTGGAATTTTGCACTTAAATTTGGGCACATGGAAAAGAGAAACAAAAAAAAGGCTGTCTATTGTTGATGGCTAGCTCCTCTCCTTTTTTTAATTAGCAGTCGATGTTAGCGGGGGGATATGCCTTGATTGTAACAAAACATAGGTGCCCCACTCTATAACGTTTCCCTTAATCTTGTCTTGGTAGTAGCAAGCCATGTCGGGGCCATTTACTTCTCATTGGTCCACCTCTCCATAATGTTCTTTTATCTCCTACATCACATAACTATTCTACTCACTAACGAACTATCTTCCTTTTAGTTTCTTTCTGCAGTAGTTGATGCAACTTTAGAGATAACATACTTTCCACTATTAAGATAATATATGGGGAAATTAGAATCCAAGTATATGTAGTATCCTTTTTCTAGTGGAAGATAAGAGATTATTTCTCCCTTTTCCCCATTTTTTGGTGGAGTTTGTCAAAGAAAACTAAATTGAGATATCCTCTATTAGTTCCACTTTAATGTTTCTACGTAGAAGTTACTGGCTCAAGAGATATAAAAAGCTAATGTTTCTTGTTTGATCATAAGGATAGTAGTTCCAGTAATTAGGTTGGGGTGATCGCACTAATAGTTACCCATGATAGATAATGGGGAAAACCATAGGTTAGGTATTGGGTAGAACATCACATTTGTTTCGGGTACAAAGGTGACGATGGGTGCTAAAAAATTCTCAATCGACCCAGCAAGTCAGGGACACTAATCATAGGTTGATTTTTCAAATATAGTTACTCAGCTAATAGTTATTATCTTATAAAATTATTTCCTTTAATTTGTTGAAGAAACTGGAATCAAGAACAAAGGTGATAGATCAATTTTTGAGATAATAACTATTAGTTAAGTCGCCGTCTAAAAAATCAACCATAGCAAAAAATTCAAACTCTTTAATAACTTAAATTCTTGGATGAGTTTGGGTGTTGCTACATAATTCAATATAATATTTTTCGCGTGTTTGGCTGATATATGAAAAAGAATTAAACTCGACATAATAGATGGTTTGAGACATAGCATACATAATTAAACAAATAATAATATGACTTCTTTAATAATTTGAACTTACATATGAGACTTAGATAGTCACGGAGCACTTGAATAGATCACCTACACATATAATCTTAGGTAGCTAGCACTTCCTAATTATTGTTAGTTGCATAAAACTACTCATTAATATTAGAGGCCAACTTAACTGCAGTTGTGTTGAGTGGAAATGAAGCAATGCATATAATACATTAAAAGGAGTTGTAGACAATGTAATAAGTAGCAATTCCTCCTCTGTTGGTTTGGACCTGATGCTATTCAAAATTTGGACCGTCAATAGGGAGTTTATGAATGTGATGTCACGTGCTCATTTCAAACAAGGAAAGAATAAGCATTTGGAGATGTCGCCTTTGTCCAGTGGAAGTGGTTACTACATTAAACATGTGATAACTATAGCTACTTGGTCTTTTTTGGTAGTTTTGCTAAATCCAGACGTTGCAAGGAAACAGTTGTTCCCCTCACCTTTGTAGTTTGGGTTCAAATTTGTAATAATAATAACAACGTTAAAAATATCATACAACGACTTAGTAGTTGTTAGGATCAAGCGTTTATCATTATGTCAAAAGTTATAGCAAATAGCAAAAGCACAACTTTATTCCTTAACCAAGTCGGCCACCACGCAAGCGTCATGTTCGATCATGACTCCGACTCGGGCTACTCCAGCCCCCTCATGCATGGACCTCGTCATAGGCAGGATGTTGACATTACCCAACAGTGATCTATTTTGCATCCGCCACTGTCCACCTTTTTGTATAACGATCTGACCCAGTACCAATGGCCAATGTTCCCTCTTCTAATGTTGTGTAACTAATATATGCAATATCTTTTCCTACCAAAATGAAAAATTTAACAAAACGTAAAATGAGGAGGAAGATGGATCTAGTTAAATAATATAGTTGTTGCAATAATTAAAATTTTGGGCTGCTTACTTGATGGGGAAAACAAAGTCACATAAATCATGTAGTATATAGGCCTATTTTATATTATTTTTGTTTACTTAACGTGTATCTGTGAAATTTAACTAAAACACACGGGCAATGATATGTTCAAGTTAAAATAATAAGAACTTATATATTGTCACTAGCGTTGACGTAATTTTATTGTGACACTATGTAGAATGGACGGAGTTATTATCCTTTTTTGTTTGTCCATTCCGCAGATAATTTTATTTGATTCGGTTTATTTGAATTTGCTCTCTATCTCAATAATCGGAGTAAGGTCTGCATACCTTAATTCTCCATCCCCAAACACACTTGTAAAAATTCATTGGTTATAATGTTATTGTTGTTTAATTTGAATTTACCCTATATATACAAAAGTTACTAGAGTCGACAAAACATGTAGGTCATAACGTACGATAGTTGTCTAGCCCTTAGATTTACTCTCTACCTAAAATATTTCATCTTTCAAGACTCAAAACTAAGATCTTTGATTAGATACATCAGGAATATTCCGTCTATTTCACCACATTGTAATCGCTGATGGTGGATTGAATTTCTTAGTGAAAAAAATGGCACACATTCATGTGTGTGAGACGCAACGCCTACGTCAATTAGGCATGTAAGAATGTAGTGCATGTTCCTTTCATATGAACAGGAGAAAGCTGGGAGCTCAACCTAACCTAACACATTCTACAGCTGTAGTAGAGGAGACGTGCAGACTATAAGAACAGGAACTCCAATTTATACAAGTTAAAGTAATATTTCAGGTACAAAGTAGTCAAGAATATACACAAATTAGTGTTTCAAACTTTTAAAAGTCACTTATTATGATACAAAGAAGTAACAAAGAAGATTTTTATGCATGTTGGGCACTAACCAACAAGGACAGCATGGATAACCTAGGAAGTGTAAAGAAATCAAAACAAAGAAAGAATTAAATTAACTCACCAAACTAAATTGTGGTAGCTAGTTCCAATATTGTTCAGAATAACGTTAAGGGTAAGGTTTTCTTAAAAAAATGGAAAAAAGTTTGGATATTTGTCTGTTTCTACCGACCAGGGTAACAACTTTGTTTTTGCATCATGTTGTCCCATTTTCTATGTGACCATTTGCCCACTTTGAATCCACATATATGGCTTCTCCCCTTTCATGATTAATTATCACCTTTTCTCAACATGTCTACAATATTTATTTTTTTAAAAAAATATTTTATCTTTTACATTTACTTTATATTACTGTCCAATAACAGCTTTCCTAATTTCTACCTACTACTAGCTTAGGAGCCTTTTACCTATTTCTAGGCAGAAAATTTATTTGATAATTACAAAAAAAATGCAAGGAAAGCTGCAGTATATCTGAATGTTTTGTCTCATGTAAACCATCCTTGCTGTAATGTCTCTCCCTTTTAGGCCGTGTCTTCTGGCTTAAGAAAATTTTAAAATATTTTTTTCATTTTTAATTAGCTTGTAATTTGCATGAAGCAATAAATTAATTATGGTGTTCATTCCTTGTCTATGATGTAATTTCTCTATCAAAGATTATTCATTTCACGGACTAAAATACTTTTTCTAGATAACGTGTTTATATTATAAGGATCGTGGAAATTATAAGTTATTGGATTTTTTTTTAGAAAACATAAATCCTGTATGTCAAATAATTGATTGATTGATGAGCTTGGACCTCAGTAAAATAGGGAATATTGAGTTTTTGACCTAAAAATAAATAGGGTCAAATAGAATTTGAAGGTGTTACAACCAAATAGAGGCTGGAACCTATCAGTCTTAACAGTTGACAAAAGATATGAAACTTTTATTCCAATTGTCTCTTGTTGACATGAAATAACAAGAAAAAAAAATTCTAATACAAAATAAATATATTTTCATTATTAATAAGAGGTTTCTTGTTGAAATATTGAGTGCAAAATTGTAATCCCTCCGTTCATCTTTATTTGACCCTTATACTATTTTAGAATGTCCTACAATACTTGCCCAGTTTATGAAATCAAGAGATAATTTTACATTTAGTTCTTAATTTATCCTTATAATTTACTATTTCTTAATCCATGTGTCAAGTTAATAAAGGCCAAATAAAAATGGACGGAGGGAGTATGTTATAAAAAATGTTATACTAAGATATTTTCATAAAAATCTGGGTTAATTAAATCTCAAAATGAATATGAAAAATAAGAAAAAGGAAAGAGAGATAACATAAAAAAAAGAAAAAAAAAAGAAAGGAGAATGAATGGAAGTGGTCCACTATCTAAAAATGTGGAGTAAGTAGATGATCATGCTCTTTTTTCTTTAACCAGAGAATTAAGACATGAGTATGAAAAAAATTTTTGTAGGGAGTTTTCTTTCGAATGAGTATTAAAATTTAGGAAAAATTATGCGGATAATTAATTATGGCTCGCGGTAAATATTTAGTTGTAATTACAATTCGAGTTTTGTATAATTCGTGCGATTTATACAAACATTGTACGCGATTATACAAAAGAAGCACGTGTCAAATTGTATAGCGAAATATACAGACACTGTGAATTGAATAGCGAATTATACAAACGTTGTGCACGAATTGTATACCGAAATATACAAACTCTATACAAAAACTACGAACTGTATTATACAAACGTATACAAATGCCGCGTGAATTATACAAACACAACTATAACTATAGTTACGAAATGTAATTACCAAACTATAACTATGAAATATAATTAAGATATTTTCAAATAATTATATGCGAAAATTCCTCAATTTATCATACTCTAATACGGATAATAAATACGAAATGAAAAGAAGTGGTCCATCTAGTTTTGCCGGTTTGGAATTTGGAATGTCAAATATTGCGTGTTATTCCCCCTTTAGTCCCCGCGTTTTGGGGACGCTCACTTTTTATCCTTGAACATGCTTTGTGTATGACTTTTTAATATTTTCTATATATACATATTTTGGAACAGCAATAAAAAGTTGATTTTTTTTTCTTTTCCAACTCGTGATGATTAAGAATGGAGTCACATAGTGGGATTTATAAGAGAAACCAGACCCCAAATTGTCAAAAGTGGAGCAGTATTTCCACAAACATTCATCCATAGATACTTTCCCCTTTGGCATTTTTGGAGTAAGAAAGCAAAAGTTGCTTATATAGCTATAGGAGTTGACGCATGGGCGAATTTAGGTGTAATTTTTAGATCCTGAGATTTGTGGTCGTTCCACTAAATTTATTATATTTTTTGTATAATTTTTAAAGAATATATTAAATATTAATTAAAAAATTTATTTTCAAAATGACAAGTTGGTTCATTGGTCCAAAGTACTTTCTCAAAATATATTCATATATAGCTGATTAAATGTAAGAATTATTTTATATTAACTTGAAATTTTTATAAGAATTTATAAACATCAAAACTTGGCTCCGTTATTTTGAGCTGATCAATCTATCAATGTGGACTTCCAGATCCGTTTCGTCGGACAAAGATACATTATTGATAAAAATAACTTTTTTGTGATAAGACATTGCAATTCAATGCATCAAGTACATTATGAGATAAAATATAAAAAACGAAAAAGTACATTATGAAATTAAAATAATGTCTTGACATGCCTATGGAATGTTTTTACTACAACAAAAATTAAAAGTGTATGCTATATGCATAGTTAAGCTAAGTAACATGGAAAAAGAAAGAACTCAAAAGGTAATACTTCATCCGTTTCAAAATATGTATCGTCATTTTTACGTAAAATATTTTATCTCAAAATACGTATCATTTTAAAAGTTTAAAATAAAATTAATCATTTTTCTTATTTTACTTTTAATAATAATTATTTTTGGAGAACTCAACTAAATATTTTAAGACAGAGAGGGTAATGGTTTGATAGGCTGGAAGTCGTCTTAGCTTGTGTGAAATTTCTCCATATTTGACGGTCGAATTGTTGAAAATATTTTTTGGTAGATAATAAAAATTAACAATATGAAATTTAAAGTTAAAATAATTATAAAGAAAATTATACTTTCAACTATAAGCGAGAAATGATATTTTTTCAATAAAATATACAGTATATACTTTTTTTTTTTTTGTTGAAAATATTTTATGACAACCGAAGAATTGGAAAATGACTTTCTCATAAAGGGTATTCTTCTAAAACATAAAAGTTCTAAATTTTCCAAAGAAGAACAGAGAGACACATCAATTTTTGTGGAAAGAAAGTATTAATTAACAGAAAACAAAAAAGGAAAACATGTAATTTAATTTATGAAAATTTGATCGAAGTATGGAAAATATGTTTTCAAAAAACAGACCGGCACAAAGAGACACAATGATTATTATGGAAAGAAAGTATTAATTCACAGAAAATAAAAAGGGAAAACATGTCATTTCTGAAAATTGACTGAGGTGTGGAAAATACGTTTTCAAAGAACAGGTTAGCATAAAGAAACACATCGATTATTATGGAAAGAAAGTATTATTTCGCAGAAAATAAAAAAGAAAATCTGTAATTTCTGAAAATCGATCGAGGTGTGAAAAATACGTTTTCAAAGAAAAGACTGACACAGAGAGACACACCGATTATTGTGGAAAGAAAGTATTAATTCGTAGAAAATAAAAAAGGAAAATCTGTAATTTCTGAAAATTGATCGAGGTGTGAAAAATATGTTTTCAAAGAAAAGACTGACACAGAGATACACACTGATTATTGTGGAAAGAAAATATTAATTCGTAGAAAATAAAAAGGGAAAATTTGTAATTTCTGAAAATTGATCGAGGTGTGGAAAGTACGTTTTCAATGAACAGACTGACATAGAAAGACACACCGATTACTGTAGAAAGAAAGTATTAATTTGCAGAAAACAAAAAGGAAAAACTTGTAATTTTTGAAAATTGACCGAGGTGTTGAAAATACGTTTTCAAAGAATAGACTGGCACAGAGAGACACACCAATTATTGTGGAAAGCAGGGACGAATCTATATTGATGGAAGGGGTGTCACGTGACACGACTTCGTCAATTTTTTTTATGAAATACACATACATATATATATGTATTAAAAATAAAATACTAATGATCAAAAGATTAAAAGACACATATATATGAAATAGCACACAACTTGTTTGGTAGAAGGCTCAGATGAGGACTTAGCTGTCCAGTGTTCAAACCCCTGCAATGTTTTTTTTCTTCCCTCCCCCTCCTTGACCCTTTGTTGATGACTTGAACGTTCCGTGTTTAATTCTCCTTGCGGCTATTTTTTATAATACATAGGATACCTCAAAGTGATTCTATTTCATTATATCCTATCTGTATCTCAAGTCTATTAATTTAATATATATTTATCTTATTTGTATTCCAATTCTATTCATTTAATATATATTTGTGTATTGATAAGACCGTTTACTATTTCTTGAAGTTCAATCTCTTCCCCGGTTGAACCATATAGCCGCCCCAATCCCCACTCTCAATTACATCCCACCTCCATAGTGTTATACCAAATAATACATAAATACTTTTGGAATAATATTTTCTTATTTACTTAACAAACACTAGAAAATAAATGAGATTTTTTTCAATTTATATTGCAAATTATGAATCTTTTAGGCTATGATTTTAAAGATTTGAAAATAAAAACTAAAAATCATCTGCGAAAATCTTAGTTCACAGTCTAAATTTTTGTATACATTAGGAGAAAGTCTAATATTTTATTATTTTCAAGGATTATAATTATATTTAAAAGAGATAATTACATAAATAATACATTATATATTAAATATTTTTTTTAAGATATTTTTTTAATTATGACTTATAACATATTTTATGAATAAATTATCCTATTCTTTTTTTTCTCTTTCTTTCTCTTCTTCTCTTTCTTTCTCCTCCTCTTTCTTTTTCTCTTTCTTCTCTTTTTTTTTTCTTTGTTGCACGCCATTTTTTTAAAAAAAGAATGCTTTTCACTTTTTCTTCCTCCTCATTCAACTCATCATTTTTAATATTATCTATTATTATAAATTTTATTATTATTATTTCAATAAATATAATATATTTTTTAATAATATAAAATTAATTAAATTATTCTGAAATATTTAAAATTCACGCATAATACTTATAATATGTATTAT
>JBCEWC010003584.1:0-29802 GCA_038996855.1 Solanum aculeatissimum
ACAATGTATATTACTTATACATGAGTTATACACAAAATATACATTATGATACATAAATATACATCGACTATACATGTTTTTATAATGAGGGCTATTTTTTTTTGTAATTTTTTTAAATTTAGTGTCTTTTAGTGTAATTTTACCTATAATATTTAGTAATTTTCATGTTTAGTTCGGCGTATATATAATAGATAAGTTTTTTAAATAAAATTTTTGTCTCCGTCACTGTCTAAACATGCACTCACTTCCACAAACATGAGTAACCGCCTGTTTTTTGTTTTTGATTTTGTTTTTTTCTCTTTTGTTTGATTTTGTGTTGTCTTTTTTTGTTTATAATTATTTTCCTCAGTATTACTTGTCCAAAATTGCCAATAAATATTAATTTTGCAAATTTGAATAATCAAAAACATCTTTATTGATTATTAATTTAATACCGGCCAAGGTTCTTATAATATTTTGTGTATGCGTCTTCAAAGCTACGAATAAATATATTAAATACGTAAAAGGCGACTAAGCTCGGTCGATGCCATGATTCGGTGCTTTTTATATCACTTGTTAGATTAAAACAACTCAAAGTTACTCTTAACATGACGTGAGACTTTTGAAGAAAATTGTGCAAGTGGAGATGTGGAGGATATCACATCAAGTCAATTGTATCTTTTTGGTACCACATCATCATTTGGAAAATCAATTGAAATAATGAAACAAGACTCTACTACACACGTAACAAATAAAGATAGTATGATTCGATTTCAAGTCTAAAAAAGTCTTTAATAGCTCAAAAAACATCAATTTTACACAAAATTATAGTCAATGTACACAGGATCCACTGCATATACAATACTGCATCTACTATATGCCCTTTTGTCTCTAACTGATGTAATATGTACAAAAGTGTGACATTCCAGCTTAAGATGAAGTCCCACGTCAGCAAAAAAACACAAAAGAGATATTGGATATATAAGTAAGCAATCCTTACAGACTAGTAGTGACATGTTTCAAAGCCGTGCAAGTCTAGCTTCAGCAGACAATATCACTAGCAGGCTTGGTCGTCACAATAAGTTCATTTAAAGCACTTACATTTTCAGTTCCAAGGAAGAAAATTACTATTTGAGGAATTGGCTGCAGCAGATGTACTAGGATTCAGCTCCGGCGAAGAAATACAAGGAAGTATTTCGAGTGTAGAACGAGGAGAGTGGTGAGAAGCTGCTCCATAATCGCACGTTACAGAATATGAGAGGTGGCTTGTTTCACTGGAAAAGAAACACAGGTTTCCCTTTGTTGCATAAGATGAGTATAATGGTCATCAATGGCTTACTCAAAACAAATTAATTGGAACGATCGATGATTTTATTGAACATAGAGTACGCTTGACATAAACCAAACGTCTACGAAAGAAAAAGAAAAGGGGTTGAATAATCACCATTACCCGTTATACGGAGATTTTGTGTGCCTAGATGATCTTCCTGGTGAAAGTAGATTCAATTCCATGTTATGGTTTGTCTGGTCCTTTGGACTCTGCAAAATGTCGTAAAAAATGTAATGAATTTAAAGTTGAAACAACTCGAGTATATTAACAGAACAGATAACAGAAACCGAAGAGAAATTAATAGCATTATGTTAAGCATATATCAGCTTGTAGCACTCACGTGTAATTTCATCCGAGAAAAATCTTCCGAGCAACTTGAAACAGTAGTACTATGTTCACGCGAATTATTATTACTTAAGAAAGGATGCTCAAGTAGCATCAAAGCTGTTGGCCGATCTTTTGGTTTCCTCTGAAAGCAGCACCGGAGGAAATCCTTGCCTTCCGAAGACAATGTTTCTGGTACAGGTGGTGATTTGTTAAGTGCACTGAACATAGCTTTCACCTAAAAAATGAAGAACAAAATATATGCAATCATTTACACATCACAATTGGAATAACAAAAAATTGAACTCCAGTATCTTCATAGAAATCAGACCAGTTTGACCGTGATTTATGCTGAGCTATGCTGCTCGGACTCTTTCACCTAAGCAATTAGTCTTGCTTGTGTCTTCTTGAGCTATGCTGCTCGGAGTCTTCAAAAATAGTGTATTAGAATTTTTGGAGAGTCCGAGCAACATGGCTTCTAAGGCTTTGATGCTAATATGTGGAAACATAATGGGCTGAAAGTTTATTAACACGGCTTACCCCGTCTAATCCACTCCAAGGGGGCTCTCCAGTGAACATTTCAATTACAGTACAACCTAGACTCCATATATCAATAGCACAGGCAAGCTCTGGATTGGAATCTTTCCGTAGCATCGCCTGCATTACCTGCATGAGACGAAAAAGAATTAAACCTTTAGAACATGCAATAGAAAGCAGCTCGATAGTATTAGAGAGTAGCTTCAGAATACCTCCGGAGCCATCCAGTGTGGACTCCCTTTCAGAGATAGGTCAATTGCATGGCCCGACAGCTGAAAAAAGGAAGCACAATCATGTTAGTTACTGCAGTAATGCTAGATGAGAAAAAGTAATGCTGTATCAGTTTTAAAGTTTATTCTATACGAGAAATGAAATTGACCGAGGACAACAGGATCATGGTTATCGAGCCATGCTAAGATTACTCTATCATGTATTCTTCTAATTTCGGTGCTTGTATTACTTTGGAGTAGCAAAAGGTTTCTGCTTTTCTTCATTTTCTAAAGGATCCGATCAATAGTAATAATGCCTCGGCCAAAATGATTAATTCTGGAGAGAGAGGGAAATCATTCAAAACTGGTAACCTTAATTGCTGAAACATGCATCTCATGTCATACAACATGTAGGAGTTACACTACAGAACTCAAAACACTACGACAAAGTAAAGAAAGAGATGAACATATTCTATTAAGCTTTAGAGATTTCCGTACATGTTTTGCCAATCCAAAGTCTGCAAGCTTGACGATTCCTGATGCATCAACAAGCAAATTTGCCCCCTTAATGTCCCTATTCAGCGTAAAACATCCAGCCATAAGAGTTAGGGTCATATCAGCTAACCAGATAAAACATTCATTGCAGACAATAAGATACGAATCCAATGAAGTTCCTCAATAATATCCTAAATACAATATGGAAATTGAAATAAATTACACTGTTGCTTTGTAGGCTAAAATCGTGTAAATCAATCATTAAGTGGAAACTACCATTATGATCTTTGTTAAAACTGGCAATTTACCTGTGTATCGTCTTAGTACTATGCAAGTAAGCCAGCCCTGATACTATATGCCTCGTAAAATTTCGAACTATTGACTCAGTCATAGCTCCACCATGATCCCGGACAAACTTATTAATTGATCCTGGATGAACATATTCCAGATATATGCAGAATTTATCTTCCATCTGAACAGACAAAAGCACTTTATCCATTAAAAATGTTCGAAAAGAGATGTTCAAATAGTTGGTATAAGATGGTACGAAAGAAGATCTTCTTACTATTTCACTGCCGTAATATTGAACAATATTTTGGTGCTTCAACTGTCGGAGAACTCTTATTTCCTAAGACAAAATAAAAAACATACATGTATATTAACTAATATGTTTCTTTATAGTCTATCTCATAGCATAAACTGATGAAAAACCACTTAATAGCATTTGTTGTTTACATACGTGATTTCAAGGTATATTAACTAAATATATTTCTCGCCATGTATCTCGTAATTTACAATGTAAGGACTAATTTTAAGATTGTACCCTATAAGCAGGACCTTAGTACTAACCTGTTCTAGCTGCTTTATACATTCAGCAGATTTGGGATCATCTGGATTGAGATCAACTTCTTTCATTGCGCACAAAGCACCGGTTTCGCTATAAGAGGAGAAACAAATATGTTATATTGAGCGCAAAAAATAGGAACTAGAAAAAGAGCTTACTTTAATACATACCGGTTAGTAGCTTCATATACACTTCCATAAGTACCACGGCCTAAAAGTTTCCCCTTTTGCCATTGACCTTTTACATATGGTATATCTGGTTTATCTGTATTGTTATTTGTGGTAGGTAGCTGTGGCTGTTGTGGAACTCCGGGTGGAAGGGGTAGAGGATGCACATTATTGCCTTCAGGCCAATCCACGGGACTTTCCGGGAGTGATTTGTGATGGGAATGCACAGCAACATTTTGGTGATTCCAAGTTCTATTTACTGGATTTCGTCTAGTTGGGCTACTACGGGGAGAATGATCAGCGCTTTGTGTAACCCTTGCGGTCAAAAGTTGCGCAGAATAACCTACCCATCTATCCGAATAAGTGTTTGAAGGTGATGATGCCTGATGAAATGTAGGATGGAAAAGGTCTAATGTGCTATATCGTTTTGGGCTAAGATTCGGACTTGTAAAACCACTGCCTGGAGCACTTCTAGCAGGGACATTAAGCCTGAAGTTCTCTTCAACACCTTCAGAATCCTGATCCTGACTGAAACGTCGACGGCGATAGGTTGGAGTAGATGATCTTCTATGCACAGGATTTGCCAACTCCACTGGAGCTTGATGAGAAGGATCCCTGCAACACGCCATATTTGAACTTTGACATATTGCAAATTGGATTTGTTTTCAAAATTATCATCTCCAAGAAAAGTGTTTCTATCTAAACAAAAGCAGCAGCTCCCATGATTTGCTATTAAGACTAAGTTGACATTGATAACACATTCCTTTAGTTTTTGCGTTTCAACGACGAGGGGGTATTTATCATTTCTGATAAATTGTTCTTCCAAGATAGGTCAGGCACAAGGGATCAAGAATTCTATTAACCGGTTTGACAGGAAACACCAGACCAATGCCTTTGAAACAGATACACCAGTTACTTCCCATCATAACTACTGTCCCCAATGTCACATTAGCATCAACAATCTTCAATATGATAAATCTATTAGTTGTGAATTACCTTCACAAATATGGAAAATTGGTGATGAACAGATTCGAACATCAATCATCACCTACAACACGCCTTCTGGATGTAGCAAGGATAAATTGAAAAAGGAAAAAGAAGCTCTTAAACTCTACCAACCAGAGTTTCACATAGCTAATTCCAAGTCCAGATAAAAGTGGATGATGGTTGTAATAAATTAATGCTGGTGCAAAAGTTGTTATGGTATGACAGTCCTCTCAACATCGAAACCATCTCAGTTTTCTTAGCAGACATTATTTAGAAGTACTAGAAACCAAAAGACAAAAAGTTCAAGTAAAATGAAATGGACATACAACATATAGAGGTGTTTGTGTAGGCTTATAAGTTGATCAAAATTAGATAATGAGTACTTTTTCGCTTATATATGCTTAGTAAGCACCAGACACACTTGCAAGCCAAGTACTTACTAACGAAAATCAGTCGAAACTCATTAGTTCGTCACCTCCAACTTATGACACTTTCGATTATAATCACTTTGGATTTGACTAAAAGTTTATCTCAAGTATCTTTTGTAATCTCCGAAATACTCTTCAAGACAGAACAACTAATTCTCACTCCATTCTATTCATGTCGTTCGTCTTTAGATACTTATTTATCAAAACACATATCAGCTGTTTACTATCAGTTCCAACACTTCTATCCAAACACGTAACAACTTATAAATATGTTTCATTATTAATGCTTATCAGCTAAATTAGGATACAGTTTCCTAATCAAAAGCAAAAATAGTGATCAAGAAGTTAAAACAACAGACCTTATAACAGCAGGATTTGAAGCATCCCCTTGGAGTACTCTGGTAGGCAAATTAGTATCACTAGTACATTGTTTTGGCACAGAATTGAACTCAGGCAATGGCAAAGGCTGAGGCTTGACAGATTTAGACCAGTGACAACGCTGTTGACACCGAGCTGATTGAGACCCTGATGATCCTGAATTCTTATAGGACTTAGGAGAAACTGGCATGGATTGAGAGCCAATATTAGTTGGCTGCAAATCAATCTCATCATCACCAACATGTCTCAGTTTACGTATACGTGTAAGACGCTTTCCTCCTCCACCTCCATAAGTCTTAGGAGACTCATGAGAAGGTGAAGTAGAAGCAGAGGAACTTGAAAACAATGAAAATGCTTTCCTTGAAAATGGCATTTCAATTATTGAGACACGAATTCAGGATTTAGAGTCAGTGGATTCAGAACGAGTATCAGTATATGTACTAAAGGATCAAGCAAAAATTAGAACAATATAATATGCTTCTATTACTAAACAAACATATCATGGGGACAAAATTGAGCAAAAAAAATTCAAGAATGAAACACTGTGCTTCTATGACTAAAAACATGCCATGGTGACAAAAATTGGGAGCAAAAAAATCTAAGAATTGCTTATGGGGTTCAAAATAAGTACTAATATATAGAGAACTTAGATCACTGTGCTTCTACTAGTACTAAAAACATGCCATAAGGACAAAATTTTTGGGCAAAAATCCAAGAATTGCTAGTGGGGTTGTGGGATTTAGCCTTAAGAGCATAGAAACTCCTCAAAATTGGATGATGGGGTTGAAGAAATTAGTACTAAAAACATGTCATAGTGACAAAAAGTTGCCTTTTTTTCAAGAATTGCTTGTGGGGTAGTGGGATTTAGCCTTAAGAGCATAGAAACTCCTCAAAATTGGATGATGGGGTTGAAGAAATTAGACCAATATATGCTTCTATTAGTACTAAAAACATGTCATGGTGACAAAAAATTGTCTTTTTTTCAAGAATTGGTTGTGGGGTTGTGGGATTTAGCCTTTAGGCCATGGAAATGGAAATTGTTTCAAGAATGGATGATGGGGGTTAAAAGGGTAGTTGATTTTCTTGTTGAAAACCCCCATAGAAAACTCAATTCCTTCTTTCTTTTTTTTATTGTCAAATGTTTGAATATCAAAATACAACTTTCTATATGAAAAATTGGAAGTCAGAAACACGATATCTTGTTTTGTTTCTTCTTGGATTTAAAGTCAATTTGTCAGTATACGTGTGTGAACATCCTTAAAAAAGAGACAATTTTTTCCATTCTTTACCATGTCAAGGTTGACAATTGACAAGTACTAAACACCGTGTGAAAATAGAAAAAACAATAATGACTCACACGTACTACAAAACGACGCCATGTCAGTGAAGTCAGCCAGTCATGAGTCATCCATTACGATTCCGATGAAATAGTAAATACTTACTCCATTTTAATCAAAAAATTCAAGTTCGAGTCTTTTGGTATCGAAAATTTTTCATGTATAGTCACTCAAAAATATCTTAATTATGCTCTATAGTTATAATTTTGGTAACTATATTTTATAACTATACTTATAACAACGTTTATATAATTTGCAGTTTTTGTAAAGAGTTTGTATATTTTGCTATACAATTCGTGCACAACGTTTGCATAATTCGCTATACAATTCACCGTGTTTGTATATTTCGCTATACAATTTGATTCGCGCATAACTTTGGTATAAGCGCGCACAACGTTTGTATAAATCGCGTGAATTATACAAAACTCAAACTGTAATTACAACTAGATATTTGTCGCGAGTCGTAATTAATTCAAACTATAGTTATGTTAGCTAATCAACTAGTATATGTTTGCTTATAATCTGCGTAATTTTTTCTAATCGGCTTCATTAGTAAGTACTTTATAATTTATTTCTTGATGTGAGATTTTTTTAGACAAATTCAAATTTAATCAGACTCTAACCATCATGAGTCACTTTTATTTTATTTTATTAAAAAGTTGAATAGTTCAACCATAATGTACGGATATTTCTAATTTTTTGAAGAATTTGTTTAATGATTTGAGATATTTTTTGTTAAAAGAAGTACCAAGTTGGAGCTCGTTAGCTTAAATAATTTAATTAATTAGTTTCTCTGTCTAAGTCATGTGGTACAAGACTTAGTAAAATAATATTAATATTATCAAAATAAAAATACGAATAAAAAATAAAATATAAATTCTTGAAAATAATCATGAACTAACTAGAAAATTTATTCGCGCTTGGTGTTCCTAAAGTACTTGAGATGAAGAGGAGTGAGTTACGCAGATAGAATACCTAAAGTAAGACAAATCATTCGATATATATTTGAAATCTAATGATTTGATAAATTTAAATTGATGAAAAGCAATTTTTTTATTTTTAAGATTCGAATATGAAACTTTGACTAAAATGAAAAAATTTCTGACTGTATTCACCAAAAGAATAACTATAGCAAGATCGTGTCTTGCAGTATATTTTCTCCGTTCAACAATAATTGTTCATTATTGACTTGACACAGAGATTAAGAAACAGTAAATGATAGATGTAATTTCACTAAACCATTTTTTAAATATAATATTAATAAAAATCTGTAGTGAATAAATAAAGATTAACGACCGAGTACATATTTCTTGCTATGGTGGGAATTGGTTAATTAATGAAAAATACTCTTAAATACAGGCTGTTTGAAAATTGTTCTACCAAACATAAAAGAATTAGTAAAGTAGCTTAATTATATTTTTAATTTCTTGCTTAGAAAATTTTACATCATTTAAATATAATTACCAACTTCCACACATAAACACTCATGATTCATCATAGGTCAAGAAGTCAAATCATGCACATTTAATTAATTCAAACCTAACTTAATTTTACATTGGATTGATAAGCTTTGCTTGAAAAAAAGTTATTCAACTAATTCAAGAGACTAATATGATTAGCCATTAAGAACTAGGTCTACTAGAACTATAATTAGGTAGATTAAAAGTCAATATATATTAAAGTTGAGTCAAATTTATCTTATTATAGACAATTTTTCTTGTCCTTCACTTTATTTGATGTTGGGTGGCTTCTTAATTCTTGCTAGGAAATTGTCAACATGCTTAATTGTTGGAAAAATTGTGCTTTACTATCTGGATTAAGATGACCTACAAACAAATCGATCATGTTATTTATATTATTCAGATGTTCAATTAGAACAAGTTATCTAATATTAGAACAGTTTATCAATTTCAACTGAAATAATAAGCTTGATTAATTGTTAGCTATCAATGTTTAATAATCACTATGAAATATATATATATATATATATATGGTAACAACGATTGTGATGAGATATAAATATGATTCATTTGCTCCAAAAATAATAAAAATAGCGCACGTTGACCATGTTTTGATCATATGTCTGCAAAATCCAAAGCAAGTTCGCCACCAATCGTAGCAGGACTATCCGTTAAAATTTGTCCCCTTTTAATGCATTTACCTCGAGGAATCCGAAGGTTTTGATGCATACAAGTTTTTTTATTGGAACATTGATATAGATCCTTTGATGCATTATGTTAGGTATGAAGGAAAATCAATTCTGGCTTCAAAAGGGACGTTTCTTTTGATGAATAGATGAAAATTTTACCTTGTCAATTTTTGACAATGTCATTTTTCAATGTACTTTATTGAAAGTTCAAATTCACATTTAAAATTTGTGACTTTACGAAAGAGAGTACTAGTTACTAGTTCGGGCGAACCCATAAACTTTTGTTTAAATCTTGTATTTGTATTAGAAAATTTATTGAATATGTATAAATATTTAGTTTAATGTGAACCTAGTAACTATGACGACTATGGATTCAATGCCAAGTTCAGGACCCATAAACTCTGCATGACAACTTGGATAGGTTTATACCCATTAATGTTGTTGATATTAGGAACAATGGAGCAGTCTCAGAGTTATGGATAAAACGCTCAATAAAATGTTATTTACAGGCAACTGATAACTCAATAGAAAATCAGAATTGGTTCAACCGATTACTCAATATGTTGCTTGTTAATTCATAACCTAGATCATTTCATCTTACAATAATGTAAAAATATGTTCTTTCATTTGTTAATTGTTCATTAGTTATCTTCTTTTTATTTTTATTATTAGTTAATCACATAAGATAATCTTTAAAGTTTATTGTTTGAATATATAATTAACATTAGTTTAATTTAGTAAATAGTTAATCGATAAGTCTTTATGAATGCAATATCTAAACTTAAAATTCTATATTACTTGTACAAGTAAAATTTGGAAATAAAATTAGGGCAACTAAAACAAGACATGTTCATATCCATCCATGTTTCTAATATAGTAGGGGGAAAAAGAATTTCTTCTATTTATATTTATTTAAAATTGGGAAATTTTAAAGTTTAAAATTATATGACTAATTAATATAAATTATTATAGACGATAAACTAATAAAAACTAGGTCAAGAGATAAAATAAAGACTATTAAAAGTTACAAATACATATTAAAGTTGAAGATGTTGTTGCGGGGTGCAAATTCATAATACACATATAGAAATTATTGTACATCAAATAACATCAAAAGTGTTGATTTCAGAAGATGAAATATCTAATGTTTTTTTACCCGAAAAATTTATTGAATTATTGCAAGCAGAACTTATATTTTACCCTTCGCTTCATTTAATGTTATCCAGCTTCTTAAATCTTACGAGGCAATTGTCATCATGCTTTATTGTTGGAAAAAATTGTGCTTTGCTTTTTGGATTAATCCTCTCCATCCTGCAAACAACAAATTAATCAGACTTGTTTTAATTGAGACTGATAAAGTATTTTAATATTGACATCTCAATAATACATGATAAAACATTTCAATTAGACAGTATTTAAAATATTTCACCTTCTTTAATTATACACATTAACCTTAATAAGCAGTAAAGCCTCACGTGTGTCCTAATTGAGATTAATCTACATAATTACTGAATATGACATATATCTAATAGATATTTGAGAACACATAATTTTTTTCTTCAAAATTTGAATTGAAAGTTCAATTGACTCGACTGTCTAAATAAAATTTATTAGGAGATTTACTTTCTATTGATTAATATTATAATGTGAATGTGGTTGATGGAAAATTTACCTATAGTTGAGAAGAAAATAATATAGTAGAACAGAAATTTCAAACTTGGCTAGGTCTGCTCCAGGGCACATCCTGTGTCCCATTCCAAAGGGAGCAAATACCCCAGGCTTGGGTACATGATCCTGCAATTTCCATATAACAACAATAACAACATTAATAATAATAGCGATTACGATGAGATGAATATAATTGTTACGCTTCAAAAATTACAAAAATAACGCATATAGACCATATTATAAGGGCAGAAAGAGAGTCTTAGTTACAAGTTAATTCTGATGAACCTGTGAACTTTAATTTGGATCATGTATTTGTACTGATTAGAAAATTCATAGTATTTAGTTATATATGAAATCAATAACTACAACGACTATAGATTCAATGACAAGTTCAGAATCCATAAATTTGCATGTCAGGTCCTAGCTGAAAAGTGATTATTTATGAATTTTCACCCCCTTACAACAAGCCTCGATAATGAGAAAGAATCCGACATAAAATGATTCTCCCAAATTTTATACGATGCAAATTTAGATTAGACCAGAAAAAACTAATTAAATTATTAAATATATACTTACATCCCATCTTGAGGGGTTGAAATCCTCAGGATTTGGATAGTTGGTAGGATCCATGTGTACATGCCTTGTCCATGTCAATACTGTCCATCCTTCAGGTATAATATATTCTACAACATTAGTAAAAATAAATAAAAATTAGCATGCTAATTAACTTAATTAGTAATTAATTAAGTACTAATAATAAGATATTAATTGAATAATTAAAAGAGGTACATAAATTACCCACCATTCATGTTAATAGTTTTGTTAGCCATTCTATGAAGTGGTGACAATGGATTAATAAGCCTTAGTGTTTCATCAATCACCTAACAAAATCACAATTAGTGGAGTTTTATTAATTAATCAATTTGTCAAAAAAAAAAAAAAGTCTAAAAGAGAACATACCATTATATATCTATGGAAAAAAAGTTACCTTGTACAAGTATTTCATTTCTCTAATCTCATTACCACTTAGCCCTTTTTGAGAGGATGGTCTTCGCTTAATGATATCCTCTTGTTCTTTCTAAAAAGGAACGGTAAAATTAGTTCACGAAAATATGATCTATTTGAATCATTTAAGTAGGGTTAAGTTATTATTAACTCAACTTATTTTGACTCCCAGATATAGCCATTTAAAAAGTTAGCTTGATTTTGCTAAATTTATTGCCAAAGTTGACCCTTGAAAAACTTCATTTAAAGTTCAGAAAAGCTAAAGTTGAGGTAAGTTCCGAATAGTTAATGATACATTTTTGAGTAATAATACTCTTACAGTTATTAGCATGTAAATAATATGTTAGGAGTAGTATTGAGCACCGATATGAGTAAGAGTAATAATAACTCGAACTCATAAACTACGTAGCCAACGTAGGATAGGATCGTACCAACATTGTATGACTCCTCATATGCCATTGAGACGACCCAGTTAGATGGATCCATAAGTTCAGCTTCATCTCTTACCCTGGCAAGGTATTGGATGACCTTGACAATGTGGGCCAAACGTTGTATCATCATGATGCTTATAGTGATGGTTGTCGATTAGAAGAACTCTCCGAGCTATAATATATATTATTTCTAGATATAGACTGAGTTGTTAAACCAAATATTTTACTTAGATTGCATTGTTTATATTATTGAGTTATTTTCTTCATTAAGCATATGATTTGAGCATTGTATCATGAGTTTTCCTATTTTGGCCATTTTATATACTCGTATATTCCATATACTGACATCCTTTGGATCTGAATCATTTTACGATACAGACATGGGTGACAGAGCCCCTCAGTAGGTATATCACAAACTATCCAGGATTTCTACTTAGTTAGTAGTGAGACCTCTTTGCAGTCAGAGGCTCCTTGATGTTATCCCTTTCAGTTTCGGTTTGAGGTAGTTATTGCCTGTCGCGGTACCCATTCTTTAGTCATGACTTGTAGAGGCTTCATCAACTAGTACACAATATTACGGTTTCTCTTTCAAATTGTTGACTTCTCAGTTAGTATTATAATTTGATATTTTGATATAGTAGTGGTGTTTAATTCTAGTCTGCCCTTTTATTGTTTGACTCTTCCGCTGAGTAAAGTAGTCAAGTCAAGTGATTCACTTGGGACTAACAGTAATTTCCAAGTTTCGACCACGTCCAAGGTGTAGACTCAGAACGTGAAATGTACTCTCAAAATTGAAATACTTACTTACAAGCTAAATTCAAAATTTAAACATATATTTATGTATTATGTCAATAAACAACCCCCCAAAAAAGCTCATTATTTGTACCTTAGCTTTGTGCAAGAATTGTGGATGCTGTTGGAGGTATATAAGTGCCCATGTTGCAGTCACAGCAGTAGAAAGCAAGGCACCAAAGGCATATAAAATTATGAAGCCAACTATTTTCTCATCACTGAATTTTCTTCCCTTTTCATCTTCACTTGCCAACATTTCATCCAACATATTCACCTTTCCTATTTTAGACTTAGTCCTTTCATTCTTCAATCTTCTTTCCTTTACCACTTTTTCAAGTATCATACATAACTTGTCCCTAGCCTGATACCACAAAGCCAAAATTAAGTCGTCATCTGAGTAATCAACTCTAGAACAAACATCCAAATATCTTGGAAGTTAATCTATTTATTAATTTTACATATATTATGAACTATATATGTTGCTCGAACACTATAAAAATATCGTCACTAGCATGTCAGATTCTCTAAAAGTAATATAGACTAGGAGAAAGAGTTAAAATCATGACCTTTCCTGCCTTGTAGTAAGTAAATCCAGGGAGATTAATAGGCATCACAAAATATCCATCACTAAAGATAGAGAACTCTCTTTGTACCACATCAAACCAATTATGATCAATTTCACTATCACCCAAAATTATACACAAAATGACTTCTAATGCATACTTTCTCATCTCAGCCAACAACTCAATTGGTTCATTATTAGTATTGTTACTATCCAATCTTTCCCATGTACTAATAGCAATATCATTTATAGTGTCAACATGAAGTGACAATGCCTCTTGACTAGCAATTGAACTAATTGTTATCTTTCTAAGATTTTTTAGTAGTCCAATTGAAAGTCCATCATATAATCTCCTTGCTATTAAATCTGTTACTGATTTTGGGAAAGTCAAATAGAAATGTTCATCATCCATCAACACTTTCTTGCATGTCTCTGCTGTTGTCACAACAATACTTGGTTTTCCAAACAAGTGTGCTTTGTACATACCTCCATCACCATACCTATATTATTAATATAGCAAAATTAGGATAAAAGTAAAGGATAGTGGCAGATCTAGAATTTCAATTAAGCACACAAACTAGCTGAAGGGATATAACATCTATATATAATTTAACTATGTATAAATAGTATAATTTTGAGGGTTTGGATGAACCCTAGCCAAAGAGTGACTCTTCATAGATTGCATGGCATCTCTTTTAGAGGATAGATGCAAAAAGTAAAGAATGATACAAACTAGACCTTTTGACGAAGGAAGAGGTGAAAGAATTAGGATCACCATACTTGAAACATTTGAAAAAATGCCTCATATTTCCAATGAAAGGCAAACCAAGATTACCAGGAGGGAGATTTATGCACTCTTTCAAATCTAATTTCCTCATAGAAAACCATTGATTTGCCTTTTTTAACAAACCATAAATTGCAAAAATCCCAATCATCAAAGTTGTGAGAACTATGCACCCCATATTATCTTTATTTTTCCTCCCTAGACTCTTTAAGTGATGTGTCAATTTGGCATCTCACCATATGTTGTTATTTATTTATTTCAAGATCTTGAAATCACATGTCACTGTGTTCAGAGAAGATAAGTATCAGTGGCGGAGTCAAATTTTTAATAAGGGGTATCAAATAAAACTATATAGCTAGGTTGTTATAAATGATATAACACATGACTTCAAATAATTTTGGTAACCTCTTAATCACTATACTAAATATTTAGCTTGTGTCAAAAGGTATCAATACTTGTATAAATATTTATTAAATTAATTTTTAATGTATATATATAATTTAATTTTTCGACGGAGGGATGTTCGTAGACACCCCTCGCTCATAAGTGGTCCATTCCTGATAAGTTTAGATTTTTTCTACTTAAAACTTTGAGATAAGTGGACCATGCATGTCTTGTATTCATAGACTCATTAGTCAAATTTTTAGGTATTTCATGTGAGGATTTTTATCTTTGAAAATTATAAATTATTGTGTTTTTTTATTAATATTATAAAAAAAATATTTTAAAATATTAATCAAAATTTATATTATTTAATTTTTAAAAATTAAATGACAATTAAAAAGGAACAGAGAAAAAATTGACTTTGGCAAGTAGTAAAGTATTTCTTATGAAGTAATATCCTTTTGTCTCATTTTACGTAGCACTTTTTTTTTCTATTTTAAGCATAATATCATCTTGTTATAATTAGAAATAATTTAACTTAATTTTTTTTATTTTTAATGAAAAGATTTACAATCACATAAATATTTAACAAATTTTCTAAAAATTTAATTTTTTTTTAACATCTTGTTAAGTCAAATAGTATCACATAACTTGAGACACAAAAAATACTTCTTTTAATTTTTCTTTTGCTTTAATAGAAGGCAGCACACCACCTCTATACAAATCATTATTAGTAAAAACAAAAAGTCAAAATAGAAGGCAGCACACCACCTCTATACAAATCATTATTAGTAAAAACAAAAAGTGAATAGTTAATCAAAATTAGTTAATTACTTTGTTCATTCACTATTAGATGTTAATTTTTATCTTAGCATATCTGTTAAAAAAATAATGATTAGTATAGTAAGATTATCAGTTTACCCTTGTTAATTGATAAAAATATTCATTAAAGTCATAATTTAAATTATAAAATAATTAATATTATCAATACAATCGCAAGTGAAAGTGTTTCTTGATTTAATAATATTTATGTTTTTTCAAGAAATATTGTCTAGGTTATCTAAGGATGAATTGATCATTGAACATTTTCAAGACATTTTACATTTTTTCAAAAACATTAACTTTGTAAGTAAATTGAGGGTAAAATAGGTATATAAAAAAAACGGCCCTATCTTGATTTCTCCAAACTGACAAGTAAAAATGAAAAATCAAATTAGAAAATTTTTGACATCTAATAGTGAACAAACAGATTACTTTTAATAGAAACGAGTGCACCTCGTTGATACATATCAATTAGAACTACACCAAAACACACCATTTTATAGGTTGAAATCCGTATTGAAGCTCTGATTAAATTTGCATAACATACTACTCCCTTCGTCCCATTTAAATTATACTTTCCACTATTACCCTTTATGAAGTCATAAATATGTAGCGTAATTTATCTCTTAGAAAATATGAAACTTCAATAAATGAAAGGACAAATATGAAAAAAATAATTAAAACATTCATCTTGAACTTTGAACAATGAACAATTCAACTATTTTGAATATTTAAAAAACCCTCAAAAATTCAATTAATTTGAAACAGAGGGAGTATAAGACTCATTTAGAAGACAATATTTTCAACAAAAATTTCTTTATATTCCGAGTTTAAATTTGAAACCTCTGATTCAAGGATGACACTTCATGATTCAAACGTAAATTTTATATTTAAACTATCACTTATTAATTTGAGAAACACTAGACATGAAAATTTGTGTCAACGTATGTTTAATATATGTTATTTTTTATTTCAATTTATGTGATACTATTATGATTTGAAGAATGATTCAAATTTTTATATAATTTTATAGTACTTTTCATGTATCAAATAATATAGATCATTTTTTGTGTCCTCATTTATGGTGCATAGATAAAATTTGAAAAGTTAACTAATTTTTTTTTTAAAAAAAAATCTTAAATATTGTATGAAGTCAGTTCAAATAATAATGTGATGTGAAATGAGATGGAGAAAATATCTATTTTAAAGTGGATGAAATAATTGCTTTAAATAGAAGCAAGTGCACCTTGTCCATACAAATCATCAATAATAATATAAAAGAAGAAAATAAAAAAAGTTTAATTTCTCTTTTATTTTAGTACAAATTACAAATTATTATCAAAATAAAGTTAATTATCTTTTAGTAGAAAAGTGTGCACCTCGTTAATTGATACAAATCAATTAGAACCACGCGTCAAAACACATCATTTTATATGTGATTTATCACTAGGCGTTTAAAGTCGTATTGAAGTTTCAATTAACTTTTAACTACTTCTTAGGTACGAGAACTTTTAAGAATAAAATGTGTGAAATAAAATAGTGTTTAAGTGACATAGCAAAAATGGTATCTGTATAAATAACACATATTGATAGACATCAACTTTTCGAACTTAATTAAAATCCTATATTACTTGTACAACCACATGCAATTAAAATTGGGAAATAAATTTAAGACAACCAAAACAAGACATGTTCATAATATTAATATTATTAAAATAAAAATTTGAGTAAATAATTATATATATATAAAATAAAAAGTTTAAAATTATGTGAATGATCAACATAAATTGGATATTATAAATGAACTAGGAAATTTGTTCACACTATTTATTAATAAATTTAATTAAAAAAAATATTGAGATAAAATAAAGACTATTAAAAGTTACTAATACATATTAAAGTTAAATCAAACATATCTTATTATAGATAATTTTTCTTACCCTTTCACTTTATTTTCTAACACTTATTTTTTTTTAAAATTAACTTTGGATCATTGACCCGTTTATTTCAGATTAAAATTGATGGACACAAAACAATCCAATACATAATGATCCGGTTCAGTTAAACAAAAAGTCGGTCAGCCAACTTAAATAATAGGCAACCCTAGGTTTCCTAACATTTATTTGATGTTGGCCAACTTCTTAATTCTTGCAAGGCAATTGTCAGCATGCTTTATTGTTGGAAAAAATTGTGCTTTGCTTTCTGGATTAATCCTCTCAATCCTGCAAAAAACAAATTGATCAGACTTGAATCCTATTTCAGTCAGGATTTTTTTTTTGAAAATTATTCTACCTTAAAATCCTAATTCATGTCTATACAAAAGGTTATTATATTCTCGCATCTCAAATATTTCATATATTCTGAGGATATTCATTAAGAGATCAAAATATGGTTCAAGGAGGTCAAAATCATCCAACGTTCGAGAAATACGCCAGTAACGACCTCAAATCATGGAGAAATTTCAAGAGAAAAGAATCAAGGAATAAACAAATTTGTATCCACATTGTTTATCAATAAAATTATGTTTCTTGGTGATTGCAATTTATTTTCTATCACTTTAAAATTTGTTACAAACAGGATGATCTGTTATGATTAAACATCTGAATAGTAAATGATAAAGTGTTACAGTGCTCTCAAATCAAATTGTTCTCAAGTAATAAGTCAACTACTTAAAGTATTTTACCTTCTTTAATTATACACATTACCCTCAACAAGCAGTAAAGCCTCATGTCTGTACCAATTGAGATTGACGTATATAATTACCAGATATAACATATTTTATGTGGTTATATCGCTTGAAAACACACAATTTTTTCTTCAAAATATGAACTAAAGGTATCTAAAAGAATACTTTGTTATGTACTCATATATATATGCTCAATTGACTCGAGTGTCTAAATAAAATTTATTAGCAGGTCGATGGAAAATTTACCCATAGTTGAGAAGAAAATAATGGAGTAGAACAGCAATTTCAAGCTTGGCTAGGTCTGCTCCAGGGCACATCCTACGTCCAATTCCAAATGGAGCAAATACCCCAGGCTTGGGTACATAATCCTGCAATTTTCATACAATTGTTAGCCATTAAGAGTTTAATATACACTAGCAACATCGACTGTGATGAGATAGATATGATTTTTTTTTGCTCCAAAAATCGTAAAAATAACACTTGCTGACCACATCTTAGACTTATCGAGCTCTGAAAAATAAGCACGGAAAGTTTAAATTTACATATGAAATCTGGCGACACAACGAGGGCGAAAGGAGAGTATCAATTATGAGTTTGGACGAACTCATGATCTTTTGTTTAGACTTTGTATTTGTATAAAGAAATTTATTAAATATGTATAAATATTTAGTTATATATGAATCAATAACTATGACGGTTGTATATTCGATGACAAGTTCATAATCTATAACCTCTGAACGACAATTATAAGTTCTTACCCACTAATTATAAGTTCTAGGCATAGGTTTTATACGATCCAGATGTTCAGATCAATCAACAACAACAACAACATATCCAGTAAAATCCCACAAGTGAGGTCTGAAGAGGGTAGAATATATGCAGACCTTACCACTACCTCAAAGGTAGAGAAACTGTTTTCGATATTCAGATCAATCAAGACTTCAATACGAGTACTCGAACGACGGAAGGGAAACTCAAAAGAGAAGTTGATAAAATATGTACTCACATCCCATCTTGAGGGGTTGAAATCCTCAGGGTTTGGATAGTGGGTAGAATCCATGTGTACATGCCTTGTCCATGTCAGTACCCTCCATCCTTTAGGTATAGTATACCCTAAAACATTAGTAAAAAACAATTAGCATGTAAATTAATTTAATTAGTAATTAATTAAGTACTAAGAACAAGAAATTAATTAATTAATTATTTCCTCTGGTTGTTCGTTTTTACTTGTCCACTTTGAACTTTATACCGTACCCTTTAAGAAACAACGATTAATATAAATATTTTATTACAATATTCATATCAATTGATATATAATCTTAGGCATTGAGACATGATTTGTGAGATAAGTAATTAATACAAAGAATAAATTAAATAAAAAAGAATAATTATTTTTTCTTAAAATATTATTTCAAAGTTCAACTCCAAAAAAAAATAAAGTCAAATAATTATAAAAATCTATTTCTAATATACTGAACAGGTAACATAAAAGGTACATAAACTACTAACCATTCATATTAATAGTTTCTTGAGCTACTCTATGAAGTGGTGATGATGGATTAACAAGTCGTAATGTTTCATCAATCACCTAACAAAGTCACAATTAGTGAAGTTTAATTAATTAAAATTTGTCCCAAAAAAATTATATATGTAACTTACCATTGGAAAAAGTTACCCACAAGGAAAAATAAAAATTAAAAAGTTACCTTGTACAAGTATTTCATTTCTCTAATCTCATTACCACTAAGCCCTTTTTGAGACGATGGCCTACGCTTAATGATATCCTCTTGTTCTCCCTGAAAAAGTGCGATAAAATTAGTTTATGAAAATATAATTTGTTGAATCAACTAAGTTTGATCGGGTCATTATTAACTCAATATAATCATTTAAAAAGTGAGGTTGATTTGGCTAAATTTGTAGTCTAAGTTGACCCATAATAAACTTTATCAAAATATATATAGTCACAATTAATAAAAATAAATATCAGATAATTAAATAAATTATTAGAAAATTAAAACTTTGTAAAAAAATTGGACATGTTGAACTATGACACATTACTTAACCGATGATTCAACTCATTTCAGGTCAAATAACTTTTGGACAAATTAGTGATCCGCTCATTTACAACTAACACTATTAATTCAATCTATTTTGATGGTTAATGTATGAAAATGCCCCTTGAAATGGACAAAACATCAAATTATTTTTAAACGTTTAAAATATTTTAGATCGAAATGTAAAATTTTCTAATAAGAATTTTAGTTTATTGAAAAGGGGTCTTTAAAATATGGTCTAAAGAGTCCATAAATTGCAAGAAAAACAAATAAAAAAGTGATTTACTAAACATTAATCGATCTCGAAAAAAGAACACTCGTTGAAATCTTTTATATTTTAATCCATAAAAATTCAACCCTATCCGTTCATTTGACAGTTGACACTTATAACCAATGCTATTCAAAGATAACTTACAATATTCTAAACTTCATATTGCGAGAAATTCAAGAATTTTTTGGAGGCACTAACACGAACAAAAATGATTAAAAAGTCTATTGTTTGAAATAGAGTAAAATAACTCAAATGATTGAACAAATTTACTGTTTGAAATAGAGTAAAACAACAAAAAATTTGAAGAGCTAATCCAAAATTCACTTACTCATTTAACAAGCATCGCTTTTATAGCTGTGTTATCTGCCTAAAGTCATGTAAGTCAAAAATGAATTGACAAATATAAAGCAAGAAGACCAAAACAACACAATACATAAATAGACACGCATCTAGACACCTCAATTTATTTTCACTATTAGTTGAACTCTTAACATATATACAAAATAATCATCTAGACACCTTCAAAATTTATGTGCTTCATCAGCGTAAGTTGAAGTATTTCATTATCAGTTGAGACAAGTACTTAACATGTGTTATTCCAAAATTAAAACAGTTACTTGCCAGCTAAAGTCAAATTTAAATTTATGTATTATGTCAAAGAAAAAGAGCTCTTGGTTTTTACCTTAGCTTTTTGCAAGAAGTGTGGATGTTGTTGGAGATAGATAAGTGCCCATGTTGCAGTGACAGCAGTAGAAATCAAGCCACCAAAGGCATATAATATTATGAAGCAAACTATCTTTTCATCACTAAATTTTCTTCCCTCTTCATCTTCACTTGCCAACATTTGATCCAAGATATTCCTCCTTTCTATTTTAGACTTACCACTTTCATTCTTCAATCTTCTTTCATTTACAACTTTCTCAAATATCACACATAGCTTGTCCCTAGCCTGATACCACAACAACAGAAAATTACATCTAACGACGACTTTGAAAATGTGTGATTTTGAACTTTTAACCCTGGTTGCTACATAGACACAACTTCAAGTCAAAAGTCAAAATCGTTGACTTGAAGTTGTGGCCATGGGACAAATGGGATCTAAAGTTCAATACCAATCATTCGATAAAAAATAAGATAGATGACTTTGATGACCAATTCTTAAAAATTGAGTGGTCATCTGAGCAATCAACTCCATAACAAATTGAAGTTAATCTATTTATTTACATATATTATGAACTATATATATTGCTCAGACATGCACTACAAAAATATCATCACATGCTTGTCAGATCCTTTCTATAAGTAGTAGGTTTTCTTTAAGAATCCAACCTTGATGCAACAACATTTTTAGAAAATCCAAATAACATAGACTTGAGACTCCTCTAAGATAGTAGATTTTTTGAGAATCTGACATTAACGTGACAACATTTTAGAGAATCCAAGCAACGTAGACGATTTGAGACTAGAATAAAGAAGTAGAGTTAAGTTAATATCCTAACCTTTGCTGCCTTGTAGTAAGCAAATCCAGGGATATTAATAGGCATCACAAAAACTCCATCACAAAGACCAGAAAACTCTTTTTGTACCACATCAAGCCAATTTTGATCAATTTCATAATCACCCAAAATTATAGACAAAATGACTTGTAATGCATACTTCCTCATCTCAGCCAACAACTCAATTGGTTCATTATTATTATTGTTGCTATCCAATTTATCCCATGTATTAATAGCAATATCCTTTATAGTGTCAACATAAAGTGACAATGCCTCTTGACTAGCAATTGAACCAACTGTTATTTTTCTAAGAATTTTTAGTTGTTCAATTGAAAGTCCATAATATATTTTCTTTGCTATTAAATCTGTCACTGATTTTGGGAAAGTCAAATTGAAATGTCCATCATCCATCAACACTTTCTTGCATGTCTCTGATGTTGTAACAACAATGCTTGGCTTTCCAAACATGTGAGCTTTGTAAATACCTCCATCACCATACCTATATATATAAAAAATGTTAGAAATAATTTAAGGATCATCAAAAATTGTGGTGAGATGTAGAATTAATCTATTTAGGGGAATTTTCATAAATAGTCTAATCTTGAAACTTAATATGGTCAAATAATTATATTTTACATAATTACATGGCATAACCTCGACTATGTGACCTTGAGGGGAGGAGAGAGGCGAGCGAGATCAAGAGAAGGAGGACAAAGGCGTATTGTATATGCATATTTGTCAAATTGTATATGTATATCTGTCAAATAATTGTATATATGTAACTAATATACATATGTATTTGTATAGCAAGCGAGATTGGGAGAGGGAGGAAAGAGGTGGGCGAGAGAGGGTAGAGAGTGGAGAGAGAAGAATTGTATATGTATATCTGTCAAATTGACTATGTATATCTGTTAAAATAATTGTATATATACAACTGGTATACATATGTAATTGTATATCTGACAAGAAATGACAGAGAGAGAGGAGACAGGAGAGAGGCGAGAGACAAGAAGAGAGAAGAGAGAAAATGACAATAAAACTCTAACTATAGCTATAAATTGTAATTTTTTTAAACTATAATTATATAATGTAAATACATATCATATGTTTGTCTAATTACATTATTTTCCATCTATTTATTTGTATAACTTTTGAACTATGTTGCTCAAATACCTCAAAAATATTATTAAATATATGTCAGATCTTTTAAAAATGGTGTATCTCTCAAGAATCTGACACTGAGTGTGACAAATATTTTTGGAGAGTCCTCAAGTAACATAAATTTTGGGCAGGGACAGAGAAAATAAATATTCAAATGTAGAGTACTTTCTACGTAAAGAGACAAATATATATATATATATTTTAATTGATTAAAATTTTTTGAAAATAGAGTCATATATAAAAGTATAATTTTACCAATTCCCTAGAGACCAAAAGTGTTTATATCTTCAAAAAAAATTGTTAAAATTATAATATAACGTCCATCTAAGAATGTAGTGAGATAAATGTGATTTTATTTTAATAATTTTATAACTAATCATCGATAATATAGAAAAATTTATTATAATTATCATTTGAAAAAGATAATAACATACAATTAAATGATAATAGTTAAGATAATCTTCGATCTTCACTTCAACTAGTCATTTTCATGCTCAATTAATATTTACACTGGTAAAAAATAAATAAAGTTATCTCAGCTTAGATTTAGCAAGTACTCCTCCTCCTATATTCTTGGAGTCTCTCGCGCGAGCGGAGAAGATACATTTCTGGTTGAACATAATGCTATAAAATCTCTACTCTATCAATTTCAAACATAACCATCAAAATACAACTATTTATGATAATGTCATATTCTACGAGAGTTTCACTACAATATGAAAACATAATGACATAAAGTATAATAAAATTAAATGCAAAAAGTAAAAAATGCAAACATACTTTTTAAACAAAAAAAACCCTCTTCATAGATTGCATGGCACCTTTTAGTGGACTAGATGCAAAAAGTAAAAAAAATGATAATAGTAGAATGAAATTATACAACAACAATAATATACTCAGTAAAATTTTATAAGTAGAGTTTGGAGAGGGCAAAATGTACGCAAATCTTATCACTACCTCACAGAGATAGAGAGATTGTTTTCGAAAGACTCTCAACTCAAAAATATCATCTAAAAAACAGAAGTAGAATGAAATTACGAAGAAAACTAGACCTTTTGACGAAGGAAGAGATGAAGGAATTAGGATCACCATATTTGCAATTTTTGACAAATTGTCTCATATTTCCAATGAAAGGCAAACCAAGATTACCAGGAGGGAGATTTGTGCATTTTTTCAAACCTAATTTACTCATAAAAAACCATTGATTTGCCTTTTTTAGCAAACCATAAATTGCAAAAATCCCAATCATCAAAGTTGTGAGAACTATGCACTCCATATTATCACTCAAAATTTTATTTTTCCTCTCTTAGACTCTTTAAGAAATGTGTCAATTTGGCATATGTTGCTATTTAATGCCCAATGGCCACAAATATAGAAAGTCCATAATACCCCTCTACTCCCAGCTCCAGTCACTTTTATATGTCGTACTTTCTATAAATAGATGGTCTTTAATATATGTCATTTTATAAAATCAATACATAAATGACATTGATTTTCCTATTTTACCATTGATAGTTAATAAACTTTAAAAAGATATATTTGACCAACTAGAAGAACTAAAGAAGCAATTAACGTACATTAAATAAGGGCAAAATAGTAAAGTCATTTTTTTTTCTTAATGCAAATATAATCACGAAATGTGACATATAAAAGAGATCAGAAAGAGTATTAAATTTTGCATATGTTTTTGAGTTTTCAACTACTTTTTCTTTCAAAGCAAAATTAACTTTTCTCTATTTTCCAAAAATTTTGAATTATTAAAATAAAACTTTTTGAATATCAAGGGAGATAGATGATAAGTCTTTTATGTATTTTATTTTTGTGTCATATGTGTATTTTTTTTTAAAGAATATATAATCTGTCTTTTTAAAAATAAATATATTTTACTTATTCAAAAAAAAGGTTATATACTTTAGTTTTAAAATATTTTTACAATTTCACTTTTTATATTAATTTTTTTATTTACTATACAATATAAATTATGTTTTGAACGTATACATATCCCCCTACTTCTATCCCCACTCACCCAAAAAAAAAAATACAATTATATTTAGATTCTATCAATGAATATCTTTAAAAATATACTTTTTTTCTTAAAATAAATTTCTCCATTGAAAGAGATAATTAAATTTTATATTAATATTAATTATAAATGAATATTTTATCATCTCCAAATTTTATTTGATAATTTAATAATACGAATTAGTAGAATATAGTAATAACTAAGCAAGAACAAAACTAGACCTTTTGACAAAGGGAGAGATGAAAGAATTAGGATCACCATATTTGCAACATTTGACAAATTGCCTCATATTTCCATTCTAAGTAATGTGTCAATTTGGCATCTCACCATATGTTGCTATTTATTTATGAGAGAACTATTGGAAACGTCTCTCAACTTGACGTAAGTTCTTAGTTTCACCTCTAAACTATTGACAGTCTTAAAAACACTTCTCTACTTGACTAATTAAACTGAAATATATCGATCTCCCGATTTACTATAAGTATTTAAAACGCCCCTTAACTTGGTAAGAATTTAGGGGTGTATTTAACTTATGTTGCAAAATCAGGGTGTGTTTAAGTTTAGTTAATCAAGTAAAAGAGTGTTTTTAACATTGTCAATAATTTAAGGATGAAACTAATAATTCATACCAAATTTAGGATATGTTTTAATACTTTTCTCTGTATTTATTGCAAAGAATTTCAGATCTTGAAATCACATGTTATGTTGCACAAGTACAAAGAGAAAATGACAGAAATGATTCCTTACATTTTGCGAGGTGAAAAGTTGAAAATTAAAGAATTATCAAAGAAATGTTTTTAAAAATAAATTTAAGTTTTTTTTTCTTTTTTTCTGTAAACATCTTGTCAAGTCAAATAATACCAACTAAAATAAGACGAAAAAAAGTACTTCTTTCAATTTATATAAAATTAAAATAAAATATTGAGATTCTCTTATTAGTATTTTTTTCTCTTGGTTATTTGATGAATTTAAAACTTTATACCATTGTTTGACTCACAATATAAATATAATAGTACAGATTAATGTCATTTTTTTGGGAATTCTACCTGTTTCAATACCTTGAAAACACAAATTATTTTGTTTTTAATAAGGGAAGAAGAAGAATAAAGAATAAAAAAAAAATTGTCACCACTTTCACTTCTCAATAATAATGATTCATTATTAATTATTTGAAAAATACTTTAAAAATAATTATTCATTATTATGTTGACAAGCGCTAAAAAATTATTTAAATTTTTTTAAAAGATATTAATTAAAAGTAAGTTGATAAAAATATTTTTTATTTTTTAGAAATGAATAATTTTATAAAGAAAAATTATGTGAAATCATAAATATTTAGTAATTATTATGTACTTTAGCTATAGTATCAATTAGTTATTGAATGAAGTTACAATTTTATTAATTTCACTAGAATGTATATAATTCGATTCTTAATTATATAAATACAAATTTTGTATATGTTTATCTTATATTTATATACAATTTATTGATATATTTAATTTGTATACATTATGAAAATTTCAAAAATTGTATATACATAATTCGTATATACTTATCATATTTATATATTGACAAGTGAAATATACAAACAAAAATATCTATAGCAAACAAGACTATATCTAATTAAAATTTAACAATTAAATTTAAATTGAGAAGTATAAAATATAAAAAGTCATAGTGAACTGCTGAATTTAAAAATCTTTTCGATCCGAAAAAAATGGTTCACCAATCTTTTTATTTCAGAACATTGGATTCCATAAACATAAAATGGTTCAGAATTTATGTCAGAAACTACATTATAATTTTTTTAGAAAATATTTAATATTACATGACTAACATAATGTAACACCTGATAAAATTCTCAAAATATTCCTAGATGAGAAAATGCATTTTTCTAAAAAAAATTTTGGAAAATCTATGGCTGAAAACACGATCAACATGGAAAATTGTGTGAGAAAATGGTCCTGATTGATTTTTAGAGCAACCGGATCAAAAGATAATTTTTTGAAGCGAAAATGCAACTCTAAAAAAGTGCAAGATATGTCCGTGTCGCGGACTTGTACTTAATTTTAGTCCTACTATTTTCTACGGGATCAGAAAATTGATTGAAAAGTGATTTATGAAAAAATTACACATAGCGCATTTGACAAATGCGATTTATGTGTATTTTTATAGAAAAATAGTTTTTCAACGCATTTTAAGTTTTTCGTCGAAAAATGAATTGAAGCGCGATAAGTCCGTGTCGCGTCGCGGAGTTGCCCCATTACGATACTTGACGATCAGTTTTAAAAGCAGGAGCATTCTAGTCTTTTATCAAAACCTTTCTAAACTCAACCCACGATTAATAAAAGTCATTTTTGACTTGAATAGGATTTTTAAACTCATTCTTAAGTCATTATTACGTTCTAACTAAGAGGAGACCTTGAGCGAAGAAGATGAGAGAAGCTAGGGTTCCAGAGAATATTACGAGTTCTTCCAAGCTAGTCTGAAATTCTAATCATCCTAGGTATGTAAGACTAAACTAAAACATGGAATTATTATGTGTCCCTTGATTGTGATAGAGCGATAGATGAGAGTATTGAGTCCTTATGTATGTTTTCTATGAAGGTTTTCTTTTAACTACATATATATTGTATGTATTTTACATGTTTGATGATCATCATGAACTTGCTTTACTGAATGAATATTTTTATACAAGTTATTTCATAAACCCTAGATATTTTTAATAAAAGAATTACATGAATGAACCTAGGGATTGAGTCTAGAGCCTTGATTTGAGAATGTCGGTTATGATTTGTGATGTGAGCATGATGATAGGTTAATAGAACTTGACGGTCCTGTGAGTCTTCATAGTTGAACTCTAAAGATTGGTATAAATTGAAAGTCCTCCTATCTGATTGTCTAATTTGAAGGTTGATGGGATTGATTGGTTGAATTGTTGAAAGATTGATTTGATAGAGCTAATGAACTAAAAGAGTCCATTAAGAGACTCACTGATTTGTTGATTGGAATTGATTGTTTTATGAGCATTAAGTCTTGAGAGGAGTATCGAGCACTGAATTGAGTAAGAATGAGACACACTCGAACTCAATAACTACATAGCCAAACGTAGGAGGGGACTGAGTCCGTTAAAGTTGGATATATCCCTATTTTGAGGTATGAGTCCGTTAAAGTCGGACATGTCCCTATTTTGAGGACTAAGTCCGTTAAAGTCGGACATGTCCATATTTTGAGGACTGAATCCGTTAAAGTCAGACATGTCCCTATTTTATTGTCCTGAAACAATAGGACTTGATGATAGTACTCTAAGTTAATTTGATTGAGTTCTTATCTCTTGATTTGAGTTATCTGAGATAGTATTCTACCTTGATGCATGTTTCATTCAATCATTTTACATACTCATACATTCCACGTACTGACGTCCATTTGGACTGCATCATTTTATGATACGGAGACATGTATTAGAGATCATCAACAGACGTCTCGTTGAGGATCTGTTCGCATTCAGCTGATTGGTAAGACCTCCTTGCCTTCAAAGGATTTTCCATATTACTATCATCTAGCTACTAGAGTTTAAATTTTCTTTTATTTATTTGAGGTAGCCATGAACCTGTCATTGACACCATTTAGATAGTAGAGTTAGAGGCTTCATAGACTAGACAATGACGAGTATCATTGAGATCTTTATCTCTTCACTGATTTTCTTTAAAACTATTTTTATGTTAGAGAATTGGAGTTTGAGTTAGCCTATGACCTTTATATAGTGATATTGTCCACTTTTTATCATTTCTTAAGTCTTCCGCTAATGTGAATGATTGAACGATTGTTATGAGGTCAAGTGGTTTATTTGGGGGCTAACAATAGTCTCTGAGTGCCGGCCACGCCAAGGGTACCCTCTCGGGGCGTGACACATAAATGACCAAATAATAATGGGAAAAGAGTCAAAAATGCCCTCAAACTATATGAAAGGAACAAAAAAACACTTCATTTATAGTTTGGTCCAAAAGTGTCCTTACTGTCAATACTTTGGTCAAAAAAATGCTCATATTGTAATTTAATGGGTCAAAAATATCTTTTTTCACATAAATTTATTATTTATTTTATTTTTAAACATATTTTTTTTAATTAACAAATATTTATCCTACTTCAATTAGAGAAAAAAATTAAAAATTATTTTTTTTGCTTTATTATAATTACTATTTTTATCATTATCTAAATAAAAATTAATGTTGGTTTACTATGATCTTATATTTATGACATATATTACTTGTTACAGAGGTATGATATTCTATTTTAATTGATGAAATGAGATTAAGAAAAAAAATATTTTTTTTGCATTTTTATTAGTTAATGTGATTTTAAAAAAAAGAATTTCTTAAAAATAATATTCTTATTATGATCATAATATGTTTAAAAAATAAAATCATATATATATATAAAAGAATATGTAAGGCCCGCCTACGTGGCGCACTCACATAATTCTTATTTATTTTTCTTTA